>WYDF02078836.1:1117-11207 GCA_009867245.2 Adranes taylori | reverse complement strand
ACTTACTTAATAAAGATCTAATAGCATTAGGAAGATTTCAGCTAGATGAAAATAATATTCCGATTCAGGAGATTGGATTGTCTAGCCTAACTCACTACCGGAAGACACATTGCGGGGAGAATCAATAATTTGAATATATAAAGAATTGTCTTCTCTAAAGGAGGGCAGAATTTAAGTAAAGCTAAGTAAGTGTAGTTGGTGCGATACTTTGTTGAACAACATATCTTCAACAATAATTGACGCCAGAATGTATGAGTTTTATTTTATTGATTACTATATTAAAGTAGTGTGCTAGGGTTTGATTAAATAAGACGGTTAAGTAATAACTACTTGTATAATTTAAAAACCATCTTTTATTATAATGTAATTTATCCATAATCATTTTGGTTGTTATTTAGAAATTATTAAACTTAGAAGGGTTAACATGTTGATCAAATTATAATCGTTTTATTACCGTTCAGGTAATGTAAGTTTAACTATGTCTAAAATAATCCAACCAGTTATTTTTACATATATTCACGGAGGGGGTATTTTAGTAGTTTTGCTCTTGAAAACGACAAAATATACTAACACACAGTTTTGTTTAAAATGTAGAATGGAAGCTACTGACAGCGTAAACAATATGTCCAAACTTCGTAAAATTCTTATTTCAAATTTTCGACACTCAGGATTTTTCAATACCCGATCTCGGTGTTTGCGGATTAAATTTAATTTTGAACGTCTATGTAAATTGACAAAATGGTATTTATATCATGATTTACTTTCTTTTTGTTTCACTAAACTAATAGTAATATTGTAACGTTGTAAAACATTAAAAATAATATTCCTACTAGTTCCACTGCAGTTTTGTGTACTTTAAGTGTTCATAAGTCAAGATAGCGAAACTTTGTGAGAAAGTGATGAGTGCGGGAATTTCTAGAGGGATGGTTCGTATGATTGAGGATTTTCATGATGAGACGTTTGTTAGGGCAAGGGTGAAAGATAGGGTTTCCGATTGGCTTGAGATGAAAAGGGGAGTTAGACAGGGATATTCACTAAGTTCTTATCTGTTTAATATTTATTTATCAGATTTGGAGGAGGTGTTGATGAAAAGACAAACCGGTGGACTTATAACTGGAAACAAGAAAGTGTGGTCTCTCACCTATGCGGATGTTATTGTATGTTTGGCTAGAAACATGAAAAAGATGAATAAAGTGATTGCGAGGGTTTTAAAAGAGATGGTCAAATGATACAGAAGGTAACAATGTATAAATATTTGGGATTTATGTTGGCTCAAAATGCTTCGTGCGACGAGCATATAGTTATGGTTTCCAAAAAGGCGAAGGGAGCTATGGAGAGAATGAGGTTAGTATGATAAAGAATGTTTGGTGATTCTGTATGTATGAGGAAGAAGATTATGGAGGTATGAGTGAACTGGATTATGATGTATGGGGCAGATGTATGGGCGGTTGAGGAACGGGAGATGATTGGGAGAGTGCAAGCTGGATGTTTGAAAAGGATGTTGAGACTTGATAGGAATACTCTGAATTAGAGTCATATAAATGTTAGATAAATGGCGTAGAAAGGATGATGAATTTTGAGTGGAAGGTCATGAGAGATGAAAGCGGTAGGTTGGTTAAAGAAATATCGAAGTTGAAGGTTTGTGTAATGCAGCTACGAATGGATGGGAGAATGAATGGGTTAAGTGTAGAATGAATGTTAATAGGATGCTTGGTTGGTCCACGTGCAAATGGGCTGCGAAGGTGGTGGGTGAACGTAAAGTAGGGGATGAGGTTATGGAAAGATTGAGAAATGTAGAGACAGGGGAAGATTAGCAGGTTGCATGATAGTAGGTATAATAGGTATATGTGGATACGAGATGCTGAGGGAATAGTTCGGTATTTAGACTCGAGATTAAGCATAGCAGATAAGTGTATGATGGCTAGGTTCAGATGTGGGAACGAGGAGGGAAGCAATGAATTCTGGATCGAAGGCTCAGAGAGGTTGTGTCGGGTATGTGGTAGGTATGAAGAAGACTGGTGCCACTGACTGAATGATTTTGTAAGGCTTGGATGGAGTGTGGAACAAAAGGAGTTGGTAGTACGCTGGAGGGTAAGTTTAGGAAAGGAGAATTGAAATCTGGAGGAAAATTAGGAGTGTTTTAAAGGTAAGCGATAAAGGTTAGAAAAGGGTAGACAGGAGAGAGGTATGAAGGTAAAGTATGGTAGGGAAGTACGGAAGGTTTGTTAAGGGAGTGAATTGGTTTAGTTAGGAAAGAAGTGATGCGATTAAGTAGGAGAAAGTCAGGAGTATAATTAGTTTTGAGCCTTCCCTTCTTCCTTGTAGTGACTGTGGTTTGTGTTTTGTTTTTTTTTGCTTTTTTCCTTTTCTTTTTTCTTGTTTTTGTTTGTTTATTTTTATCTTTTTGATAAAGGGGATAAATATATTGTAATTGTTTAGTGCTCATTAGATTGCGCCAAGAGAGGAGGGGACTAGAAACAATAAAACAATTTTTTGTGGGTAATTGTAAGAAAATGGGAGCATATATAGCGTGAGGAATAGGGGTGCAGGAGGTCAGGAGGTGGGATATAGGTGCAGATGTAGGGGATAGGAAAGATGAAGAGAAATAGGGGCGAGGGAATAGGATTAGGATTAGCTTATTACGCTTCTTTTTTTGGTGTTTTTGTAATTTCCTGTTTTTCACAAAAGAAAGAAATAGATTAATTAGAATTAGATTAAGATAATGATTGAATTGTAATTGTTCTTGTTTATGCAAATAAAGGTTTATTTATTTTATTTTACTAGTTCTACTGCAGATCTTTTGTGTACTTTAAATACTCATAAGGCAAGATAGTCAAAATTTTAGGAAATGTTTAGTTTTTCAAGCAATATTGTCTTCCAATCAATTTAATTGTATAAATTAAAATCCTTTAAACAAATTCATATATGACATATTAAAACGACTTTACCCTTAGTAGGTTCATTAAACGTAATGAAATAGAATCGTTATGTAAACATGTGTAATATTGTATTAATCCTTGTATAAATAGAATCGTTATGTATATATGTAGCTGTCATAGCTGCCATCAGTTACTGATTTGTCGCCACGATTATACGCGCGATTGTTTAGTAGAACACCTGCAGCAGAAGCCAGAATGAGGAAAGTAGAAATAATATCTTATAGATAATTTAATGGGAAGAAATGAGAACTTTTAGCAGGTGCCGCACACTTGGTGGTTACTTTCAAACGGTTTGAGAAAAGTAGGGGAATTGTGCCTACAAAAACAGTTTTCTTAGATGACCATAGGCAGTTGATGTTAAGTTTTTTACTTGCAAATAAATTTAAAGACAGTACAGTGTTTGCAATGGCTTCAGCTCAAATGTAAGTTTTCTTTATTATAATTATTGACTAGTTTGAAGATCTCAAACAATTAAGCCTAATTTGATTCTTGCCACTAATTTTATAACTAATATTATAATTTTAATAATTTTAATGACCTAATTTTTATTCTTTGAGAAAAATTATTAACTAATAACCTGTTTAATGTCTCTTGGTAATTATTATATTTACTGGAGCATTTTACTGGTTTTTATTAATACATTAAAAGAAATCATATCGAGTTTTATTATTTAATGTGTTATTCTGACCAAATTTAATTTAGTGCTATGAATTAATATATGTTATCGAAATAAAATGATTACCTTATATGTTAGATCTGTTTTCTAGGCGAGTGGGTTCACTCAGGGAATTTAGAAGTAATTTATCAAGGAAACAAACGTACCGCTTATCTTGGCACGGAAAACAATAATCGCCACAACTAACAAAAAGTACAAAGTACATATAAAGTAGTTTAATTAAATTTTTGTTATTTATTGGTCAATAAGGAATATAGGGCTCTCGGAATCTGAGTTGATCTCAGTTACAATTTTAACAGAGCATTTGGGTAACATAGTATAAGAAAGTACATTTGCAGCAGTAGTTACAAGGTAAGAAAGGATAAGCGAGCATATTGGCATAAATTTGAATATTGAAATGGATAGACAGAATATATGATCTTTCCAACGATATATTATCTTTCCATATATCAATTGGAATCAATCTTCTCCTAATTCAATTAATTACATTAAAAGTTAATTGAAATATCAATTAAATGTGGTTCTCAAGTTAATTGCATAGCAAGGGTATATTCTTGAATTCAGGAGTCCAAGGCAGCCAGATAATATTCATGGCCTTAACCATTCGTTTATCTGATATCTGATATCTGATATCCATTCGTATCTGATATTATGCCTTGCAGTAATATCAGATAAAAATGCGGCATTTGTACACATTTGCAGAATTTGCTTACGTAACGTGTCAAGTCTAATTAAAATTTTCCTTTCAGATTATCAGTGCACTTTGTAGTAATATCGTAAATCGACATTAAATGTTTTATCGTCTGACATAACCATACTTTGAAATTTACGATGTCGCATTGCATTCACTCGAATTAAGTTAACCATAATCCATTAATTATTATTTAACAACGTCGATTTAGCAGAAATTTTCCTACTGCAATTTATAGTGAAATCATATAAACTTTTCTGAATTAGAATTTACTTTTCTTTAGTCATGGAACCAAACCTTGACGTTTCCCTCTTATTGTGTGTATACCATCAGCAGTGCTGGGCTGGGATTAAATTTGTTACCAGGAAATTTAGGATAGGTCGAGCCACATTTCTAGTTTTCGCTATCCGGCTACGAGCCATTTTCAAATATCAGCAAAGGACCCACCGGGAAATTCCCAGTGGCTTTGAGCCAGTCTAGCACTGACCATCAGTGTAGACATTTACGAGATTCTTATGATTTAGTCCTGTTTGGAGACATATCTTTAAAATTTATAAAAATATCAGTAAGTGTACCCAAAGTGCACATCTTCATTTAAAGCACGAATTAAATGTATTTGGGTCAAATCAGTTTTATGAATACTGTCATTTCGCGCTCATGAAAAATATAGAATGTTTTCTTGGATTATAAGACAAGTTCGTAAATTCACCGGTTGTTACATCTGTTGCTATCTATATTCATTAGAGCGTTCGTATATTCGCCAAAACCAACCAACAAAAGGTTCGGTATCTTTAGATGTTTCTATTGGTGAAATTTCTATTGAGTATCTGTTCCACCTGTTTAATGAGTAGTGGCTTTGTAGGATTGATTCCTTATAGATAATGATAATATTTTCTTTACAGAATCAACTAATAAACAAAAAAGTTGTAGTATTCATAAGAAATTAAACTACTATATCCAACGAGAGAGTATAGAGAGAGTGAAAAGGTATTTAGATAAAAGGGGTTTGGAAATGAATGTAGAGGAAACTAAAGTTATGGTAAGTAAGAACGGAGGAAGAGAATTTAGAAAGGATTTATTTAAAGTAGGGGGGATATGCATAGAGAAAGTAAAGCAATATAAGTATTTAGGTGACATTTTGGCGTAAAATGGGTCGAGTAATGAACATGTCAACATGAGCTAAGCACGCAAAGGAAGGCTATAGAAAGAATGATGTTGATATGGGAAAGACAGGTTGGTGAATCAGTGCGAATGAGAATTAGGATAAGGAAGTATGTGTGAATAATATTAGATGTATGGAGCAGAGGTGTGGGCAGTGAAAGAAAGGGAGATGGTAGAGAGAATGCAGGTTGGATGTTTGAAAAGATGCTGGGATTAGATAGGAAAATCATCCATCCTGATTCGTGGGCCACTCCCTTTGTGCTTGGTGGTCCTCCAATTAAAAAAATCGGATTCATCCTTACCCTGGGGAAAACGAGAAAAGGTAGAATGTAAGAGCCAGTAGCACTCATGCTGCATAAAACCGGGACTGTTAATCCTCGTCCAGCAGTGGAAACTTTGATGACACGGCGAGCACCAACGGGTGAGATAACTTAAGGAGTTTTTCTTGGCACTGTTGAAACCCCCGTTTCACCAATGATATAACTACTTTGGGCTTTGAATAAATATTTCGAAATATTTCACAAATTTAAAAAACACTTTAATGCTTTAATAGCTTTAATGTTTAGCTTTTAATACAATTAATATTATTAATAGCATAATTTTAAATAGAGTAAATTTAGAACCAATCAAGAAATAGTTAGTATTTTTTTAACCTGTGATAACTTATGTAAAACCACTGCTTTATATTATAAAGTAAGAAACAATATATTAGCATCACGTTTACTTTCATTCTAGCGGTCATTATGCGCATATTTTTGCAGTTTCTAAAGGTCGCGCAACGAATATTTCAAAGAACGGTTCGAAAATTATGTACCGCTTTCTATTTTTAGACGCGCCGAGACAATGTGGTTTATACGCGTATGGAATACAATTACATCAAATTCATTACATTATAAACCGAAATTGATTTTTACACAGGAAATTGCAGTAATTATAGTCTCTGTAATGATGTAATTATAATATCATAATTACTTAATTAAAGTGAAATTAATTATTGCATTTATTATCTAATAAAAGAAATTTAGATTTGAATATTTTATAATAAAATTTTTATAAGAAAAATGCGAGTTTTCATATTAGAATATTTTCCCTATAAAATATGAAATTGCTGACCGGTAGAGGCGTTAGCTCTTCGACAGATAGAAAACAAATTTGGACCAATGTATAAAGGAATTATACGAGTAAGATCAAATAGACTTCCAGGAAAATTTAAACTTTCAATTATCTGAAGCTGATCTTCAGTCATGGATGCAAACAACGACTTCGGCTAAGTTAGAGTCCTTCGTACACTCTAGAGGCTTTTTTTGTCAGAGATCTATCATCACAGTTACCAGAAGAAGGAATATAAACGGCTTAGGCAATGTGTCCCATAAAACTTTATGGGACACAAATACCGCTGCAGGGGGAAGTAAAGTAGCATGGAGTAATACTTTATTCCAAACCTACTTGGAACCTCAAATAGATAGGGGCTGTACAAATCGGATATCAGGCCATCATAATTTATGGAGCACTGGTGTGGTGGAAAAGGACACTCCCGGTTAAGACAACTTAAAACTGAACTGCATGCCTTGGTACAACAAGGGCTATGAAATTGACCCCAAAGATCTTCCGCCATTAGAATTGATCAGGCAATCAGGGGCGCAAGCCGCAATCCATCGGCTACAAATTAATAGACCGAATTTGGCAAAGACATTAGACAATAAAATTACAGGGGATGAAATACTTGAATTGAAATCGAACAGTACATCTTTAGCCTATGAGGTCATCATAAGCTGAGGTTTGCTCCTATCTTTCCGGAATCTTCTCTATTCTGGTTCACAGATGATTTATGGACTTCTGGAAATACAGGAATCGGAATCTAACAGTATGTACATTTAACAGTACGGAATCTAACAGGAACTAACAGAATCTCCGACGGAGAACGATTGAAATGCAAAATGTCTTGATGCTTAGGAAGATTTGTCACAGTCTTTTAGGCCGAAATATATGCAATCCTCCATTGCGTACAGGACAACATAAAAAGGAAATATAACAAGCAACGGATTTACATTGCAAGCCACAGGTACTTAACAACGCCGGAGACGTGTCTGGACTGACAAACAAATACATTAATGCACTGTCTAGATTGGCTATGACCAACTCAGTTACGCCGATATGATCATCAGCGTACATGAGCATTGTAGGCGATAGTAGATGCATTTACAAAGAAAGCATATAGCACATAGTTTCTCATCCAGAGTCGGTTCTGGGAATGCCTGCTAGTTCCATCAGAGAAGCGTTAAGAAACTGCACCATTCAAAAACACATAGACTACTGGATAAAATCAGCAAGAAGTCAATACAGCAAACGCTTTATAAAAAAGTCATGTAAGACCAGAACCTTAGATTTGCTGAACACGCCCCATACAGATTTAACAGGACACGCACCTCTGAGGGTACATATAGAGGAAATTGATCTACACTTTGTTGAAGTAGAGTGTATGCTTTGTCTGGAGAAAAGCGAGACAACTCATCATATCTTATTTGAGCGTGAAGCATTGGCATCCGGAAGGAGAGACCTATTTGGAGCAACGAAAGTTGAAGCTGAATTGGCACAAATATGTTAAGACACAGATATATTGAACTAGTATCACTAAGCGATCAGGGAAAAGACAATAAACCGTTTTACTGCCATACTCCGCAGACAGCCCTTCGTGACAATAATATTAATAATCATCCAGAGACGTGTTAACACATAATATAATAGTCACAGATTTGATTCCAAAGTGCTCTACCAGCAGCAAAGTTTTTTATCTAGCGCTTAAACAGTACACAATCTCTGGCATTATTGATTGATTTCTCTGTTACAATTGTTTGGTCTTCTTTGCTGTTACTCTTCTTTGTTACTCTTGTTGTACTTCTCTGTTGTCAGCACACCAAAGTTTATTCTCTAGATCCAAATTTTTAAAAATTTTTTATAAATAGGACTCCGATACCCCAGCATCATAATCAGCTAACTTTGTTTTTATCTGTAATATACTAAAAGCATAAAAATGTACGACCTGTGACAACAAGAAAATTTTTCGGAATTTGAAAGATAATAAAATTCTCTACAAGATTTAGATCGAGCATTTTTTTGAAAAAATAAACCAAGTCATGAATACTTGAAAAAATCAAAATAAAAACAGATTATGAAATTGTCAATTTTCAATAAATCCAAGAAATAAATACGGTTCTCACCACACGATTAGTAATTACATAAAGAAAAATGCCAAAATAATTTAAAGTTTGACAACAAAATATTTCAAACTTTTGCCTTATGGTAATTCTATGCAAAGAAAGGCGGACTTGGAAAGTAGGCTTATAAATATAAAAGGACAATGCCTAGAATCGAGGACACGCAATTCTAAGTTATTGTTGCGAGCGATCATAGCGCATCTGGAAGTCACAATTTTCAAGCACCTAATCAGATTTATCTTTTTGGCAAGCGAGCGATTATCGCGACCTTAAGAGTGATATGCTTAGTGTAGGGCCGTAGTCAATATTAAGTAAATTAGTTATAAATTATCATGAGATCAAAAATCAAGAAAGCAAGTATTACACAACAAATCTATAGCAAGTATTACACAACGCACCCTTAACTTCCGCGGACTCTATTGTTTTGTTTATCTTCATTTTTCTTTTCTTTTTTCTCAGATCTTCTTCATAACCATTTATTCCCCTCATAAGGGAATAACATAAATCAACGAGAATAACAATGAAAGAACTTCAAAGAGATCGGTCGAACTACGTCATCCGCGGACACAACGCCTTGTTGTAAATCCACCCGAGCCAATTCCACCATCAAGCCAACCAGAAGATTCGTCTTTCGGATTATCCATTCCTCCTGCAGGTGATGTTGAGTTACCTCCAACTCTGGGAAAAGGATGGCTCTTTACAGTGATCCTTGAAGACCATCATCGCTGCTTCTTTCGGTACTACTTCGGCGACAGCGACTAACAAACGACTCCTAATCTACTGACATCTACTGACATCAACACTTCATTATCCATTCAATCGCTCATCAGTTTTTCTTCAAGACGTGCCATAATTTGTTACATTACACATTTTCAATCTTACCCAATGGCTAGACGATATCCTCATCATCTTCAATAATTAACAGACGTTCCGAGAATTTATTGTGCCCAGCATCAACATCCGTATATTCCAATATTAATGAGCCGAAGAAATGTTTCGTTCATAACCATACCTAGAATTTCTCCTTCAATAATCCTTCAATCTTCAATAATAAAAAGACGTTTCCAGAATTTATCCTGCCCAGCATAAACATTGGTATATTCGAACATTGACGAGCCGTAAAAAATGTTTCGTTCATATCCATCCTTAGGACCGAAAAACAATTATAATAAAATTCATTTATATCTAGTGGACTCTTTTCTTATTCTTTACATTTTTATCTTTCATATTCCATATAGGTCTGTAATACCTAGAGGTATATGAAAGATATAAGATTCATGTTTTGACAATTTTTTCTATTTCACCTTAGTACGTCTGTTGTATTAAAATTACTGCAATTCGTTAATATGCAATTCAAATAGGGGGGGGGGGGCGTTTTTTTTTTTCAGAAATTTTGTTTTCATACTAG
>WYDF02078825.1:0-11207 GCA_009867245.2 Adranes taylori | reverse complement strand
ATACGGTCATGGTTATGAAAGCAGTCTGTAAGCGGTATAACAAAGCATGATATTAGAAATAAATTAAATCTATTAAATAAATAAACTACATAAAACCCAGCACTGAAAAAAGCAGTTAATAAATTTAAACGCATATGTTATTTTAAGATACGAACGCGCCGCGTCATCACGATTGAGTCGCTAACCATACATGCAGCGAGAATGATGTTACGTTTGCTGTGTTATGTTGTGTTACACACATCTATGTTTAAGCATATGTACGCTGACTATGAATAATGTGTACGTGTATAGAAAGTAGGGATATATAAATATGTAAGCAGCATATCTGCTGCTAACTCGCTCTGCTTTATGATCTGTGTATAGTATGAAATAAAGCTATTTCCGCGTCGAGAAGTAAATGAGGTGTTGGCTGCTCATCGATGCTAATGCGTAGAATGACTGTTTTTACTGAAACGTGCGAATGCCACCGGCAAAAGAATTGTGTGTTATGGCTAAGCGTATGCCATCGCACAGGGTGAAATTACACCAAAGACTTGAAGCTTATAAATACCGAGATTTTAGTATAACATTTTAGTTCAAATTTTGAGATCTAGAACTCAAGACGTCCAGCAGCAGCCAGCAGAGCGACAGTCGCCACGAAAATAACGCGTTTGGTAAGCGATTCCATATATCATACGGTAAGCGATTCCAGATAGGTTGAATTGCATATGTTTCTCCTTCGACCTTACCACCAACCTGCTTCCTATACCACTGGAATGTATGAGTCTAACCTACGTTGGTCTCAGTCGCTTGACAGCAGTAACACTAACGATTGACGCGGTGTTACGCGTCATACAGTGACTCCTTCCCGCTCTACCAACCAGAGTGTATAATTCTAACCTACTTTAGCCGGGGTTGGTTTTAGTCACTCAGTAGCGGTAATACCTACGTTAGAGGGGGTGTTATTGTGGCTTATAGTGAACTCCTTTCCGTACGACCCACTAGGGTGTATAATTCTAGCCGGGGTTAGTTTTAGTCACTCAGCGAGTTTAGCACCTAAGTCAGGCGGGGTGTTAGTAACCTACAATGGATTGCTTGTATTCCTACCATTTCCGTTATTCATATAATGTATTTAGATTTACTACCGCTTTCACGTTGAATTATTAACTATTTGTCCATGCTTTTCGCATTATTATTTTCTATTTTGTCGCCGCACACTGGTATTGCTTTACATGCCCCGCTTTTATTTTTAATAAAATCGGATACTGTTTATCCGATTAATTCAATTCGGATATAATATACAAATTCGAAAATAAACATTTAACGAACGGGAGAAAAACATAGATGTTTACACCAATGTAGTGGAAAGAGATTAAGACGCAAAGAAGAATATCGTACATCTGCGTCTTTAAATGCATTCGCGGGAAACGCAACAATGGAACGTCTTGACATCAAAGGCACTTGTTTTGCTTGCAGGTGCATTTGAACATTATTGTTTTGGCCTCGAGGATCTACTTCCGTAAAAATCACTAATTTAACTCTTTAGCGATTTTCTCTTGCACTGAGTTTCGATTGGTTGAACAGCTCGTAGAATTTCGACAGAAAAATAATGTAATATTGATCCTAAAAATTGGCAACGGATTAAAAACGTTTCTGTATTGGTCGTAGTTTTAAACTTCCTAAGAATTTTAGCCGAAAGCTACGCCCCTTGAGCAGTCAGTTACACAGATGTGCCACTGGCTACATACGGCGCGTTAGAAGCATACCTCTACCAGATATTTTCAATCAAAAGACCCGCACCATCCTAATATCGAAACGCTTTTGAATTTTTGAATTGGAGTCTTCGGGTCTGCTGCGAGAACCATGGCGCTAATTTGAAGTCTTAATTCTCAATTACGACCATATCTACTTTTTGGTCAGCGAGCGCTATCGGAGCGGTCAGTTGATTTGTTCAAAATAGCATTATCATAAATATTCAAATATTCAGTATTTATCATACAAACATCATCTATTAAAAATCGACACAAGAAAAAAAAGAAAGGCTAAGTATCACACGACGTTCTTCTGCTGAATCTTCTGAAGACCCTGTCTTCATTATTCTTCTACTCTTTTTCTTACATTTTCATTTTCTTTCTGCCCTATCGATGCAAAGGCGAGGAGGTCGCCGTGGGAAGAAAAAAGTTGACCAGAAAGTACCGACCAATCAAGAACAACGAAGACGATCACAATCCGACTCCAGTGGTATCCAGCCATCTACGTCGTCCTCGCCTTATATTAGACTGTCCAATGCCGGTACCAGTATCCAAATAACAAGAAGGGTCCTCCCTCGGCGGCAGGTTCGCAGATACCATCAAACGATTCCACTACCGCCGACCCCTGATAAGGGATGGTTATATCCAGAAACCCTTGAAGAACATCGTCGACGCCTTTTTAGATACTACTTTGGCAACAGCGACTAGAGATCGCTTATCCATCTTCACAATGTCTTCGGCTACGTATTATTATTATTATTTGCGTTATCCAACCATCGTTCATCAATTTGAACAATATACAATCAAATCATATTTCGTTCGTCACTAATTCTTTTACTTTTAATGGAAGAAAATTGTACAGCTTTATAAATTTTATTATTGTCTTTCAATTAAAATTTCAAGTCGAGCCATTCTACGTATTATAAATATTAGGCATTACTATTTTACTTTGTTATTGCGTATACATATGTGTTTACCTATAGATATAAATCTGTGTACTTAATAATATAGAGACCAGCCACTTTCTTTCCCATTCCCTGAGAGGTCATGCATGAGCATTTTATGTTACCAACAATTAGAATAACAAAAGCTGCTTAAAAGCGAAAAAAAAACACCAAACATTAAACGTATAACACAACACGCCCTGTATCCTATATTCTATTCATATATTGTACTTATAAGATCAGCAAATTATTGTTAATTCATGTAGTAAAACTTACTTCGTCAATGAAAAGAACACCTGGAATAATTTCAGCTTTACCTTCTTCACGCCATTCAGCTACTTTGCCATTTATTTGTTCACGAACTTCCGATTTTATTTCACCAGTATCACCTTTACAAATTAAAAGGAAAAGACACTCTATTAACTGCTAAAAATTATTGACATTAAGAAAACAGACAGCAAACATATATTATAATAAATATTTAATTCAGTGGCTTACTTCTATATGGGCAATTTTTTGCAAGAAATGATAATACTAAGTAATTATAATAACTACAATAATCTAAAATACCATTCACAAAAAAAAACAAAAACTTTTAATCAAATTAGTTTAAAAATGCGTTACAATTTTAAGCAAAAGCTTTTAAGAGAATTTACAGAAAAACGTATTTTGATTTCGGCCCTTTAAGACAAAGCCACAGAATTAAGCCCTCCTTATGAGATAAGCAATACCCCAATCTATTGTAACTATATCATACATTAGCCAACTGTGCACCAGTAATTATTACGGATACTTGAACTATTGCTTTTCTATAGACTTATGTCTGACGTCTTTGTAAATCTGTGTATGTTGTTTAAGCTGCTTTTAAAGTGTCTACAGAAATATGTTAAAAGGTGGAAGAGTGAAACCTGATTCATTAAAAAATGTTACATTTGCAAAGTGCATCCCGATGCTGCTTGCTTGATGAAGAAGAGAATTGTGCAATACATATACGTTATAAAGCACCAAGAATTTGATATAATGTATATGGATATGAAAGTTCAAGTAATGTTTTAAAGACTAATATTTTGTAATAAATAATATTAAATTCGAGAAGACTATTCGTGAAAAATCTAATTACTATATAGAAATACACTAATAAATTTTTTATTAAAATGTTTATGTAACATAAATATTTTCGTTTGTTGTTCATGCATATTTTCTACTGGAACTGGATCGACGCATAATGAACAGTAAAGCATGCAAATCGACCTGATATTTTAGGTTGCGTATTCCACTTCTCAATCCGTCAGTACATTATCATTTCCAAATGGATTAACTTCACCATTCATTTTAAAATCAACTATATGAAAGAAACTAATATTTAAAAAAATACCTAGAAGAGACCTGCACATTAATTGCTTGTTGAAACAACGATCTGTATATTATATCCAGATACAAATTATAAGTTGCCTCTATATACATCAAAAAGATTGACATTCATCAATGCAGAACAATAATTACTATTCTCGCAATCGCTCGTTCATTATGCATCTGGTTCTGTTAAAAAAGGTATGATATTTATTAGAATTGAAATCATTAATCGCTTTGCACCCGACGCGGTGTACAGGGCGGTGCCATATTTTCGTTTGTTGTTCTGAACAACAAATGATATTTTCGTTTGTTGTTTGTTTTGAACAGCAAAAATATTCATATATATATATTTTCGTTTGTTGTTCATGCATATATTCTATAGAACTGGTTCGACGCATAATGAACATTGTAATGAACAAATTAATGAATATATTATCATGTGCAAACGGAATAGGTTACACTATTTATTTTAAAATGAAGTAATTTTCAAATTTATGAAAGAAACTAAAAGTAAAACAAAAATACCTACAAGAGACCTGCAAATTAATTGCTTGTTGAAACGGCGATTTGTATAATATATCCAGCTACTGTTAGAAAACGGTATAATATTTATTAGAATCGAAAGCATCAATTGCTTTATATCTGACGCGGTATGCAGGTCGGTGGTGATATATTCGTTTGTTTCTGAACAGCAAACGATATGTTCGTTTGTTGTTCATGCATATTTTCTACTTGAACTGGTTAGATGCATAATGAACAATAAATCATGCGACTCGACCGCATAGTTTAAGATGCGTATTCCTCTTACCAATGCGTAAGTACATTACCATGTGCAAACGGAATAAGTGTGTTGGCTATGTATGCTCAATGCTGTTTAGAAATATGTGTGTGTCTGCTTTTTAACGTATGCATTGCAAGCACATATAATTAAATATTTTTTCTTTTCATAAAGTAAAAAACCATGCTAGTGTGTTCGAAGTAGAAATCTTTTTCTATTTATTCTGAAGTTAGTTTTCAATTAACTAGCGAAAAAAAGTTTAAGAAAATTTTTTTTATAAAAAATAATTCATTGACTCGATGTATTTCGGAACAAGTTCTTTTCAAATGACATCGCGTTCCAAACATATACCGCGATAAAAAAGCGTCCTTTAAGGAACGACACTCAGTAACCTTGTATCACCTTCCACTAAAAGTAAATTAGGTTAGCCCTTGAGTCAGGGTTTTAGAACAATAAAATTGACCCATGGACGTAAAAAATGTTACAGCATGGAACGAATCATAGGAGCAAGATTATCAACTAATTCCTCTATATTATTTTCATAACAAAGACAGATTCTTGTACCTAATAGTATACAAAAAACAATTTTTAATGTATGAATATACGAAGGTAGTTTGACATAATGTAGCCTTCGATAGATGTCGTTACACCGAACGCCTTATCTGCCATCCAAAGCATGGCGTCTGTCAAAATTTGAAGCAGAAAAACAAATAGTTTGATTTTTACATCCGTCGTAAGTAAGCAGTTTTGTGAAAAATGTTCCAGTGATTAAGTTCCTTCACAAGAAAGGGAAAAACAATGGAGAAATTTTGATGATGACCGCCCAGGGCCCTCAAATATCGTCACTACACCAGAAATCGTCAACAAAATCCATGATATGATTATGGCAAACCGTCGAATCAAAATCCGTGAGCTAACAGAGGCTGCAAACATATCAACTGAGCGTGTACACGCCATTATGAACACACTTTTGGATATGGAAAAGCTATTCGTCCGATGGGTGCCGCATTATTTGAAACATTTCGGCGCCGAATTGAAGAAAAACGCCCTGAATTGGCTCGCAAAAAAGTTCTCTTCTATTATGACCCACTCACCGAGCGGTGACCGTGGTGCAGGCAAATTTAATCAATTAGGCTACGAATTAATCGACCACCCACCGTTTTCACCAGATCTAGCCTCTTGCGATTTCCTGTTACCAAACCTACAAAAATATGGCTCGGAGGACGCCGTTTTGCAACAAACGATGAAGTGATGATCGAAACTTTCCACTGAAGATGACTGAAGGGTTCGAGTAAAATTATTTTTCGGAAGGGATGAGGAACTTGGAAAGTCGTCTTGAAAAGTGTATGCCCTTAAAAGTGTACTATGTTGATAAATAAATGATAAAAAACCATGCGTTTTCTTAGTTAGAATTGATTTCCGTTAAACCACCCTCGTAGTTTTATTCTGACGACGGGTATTCAGAATTAAGAATCTTTTACAAAGTGTCTAACTATTCTCACTATTACAGGCTTAAGAAATCAAACTACATATTTCGATATTATTGAAATGTGACTTCTTAATGGTAACAGTTCGAAAAAGATATACCTTATTATTTAAAACGTACCTGAGAAAAGAGCCAAAAATCCATGTGTACGACTGTTAATAACATCAATTTCGTGCAATGTAACGGTATGTACAACTTCTTTGCGTTTCTGTAACTCTCCTTCAGGACACTGTACAAAACGCGTTTGTTGGCCTGTAGCGTCATAGTCTCGTGCACGGGTAAAAGATCTTCCCAAACGAGTAATTTTCCCTTCAATTTGTATTAAATAAAATTTTGAAATTAAATTAAATTAAAACAATACCTGTTGCTTTATCAATTGTAATAACGTCGCCACTTTGAACCTTTTCTTTTAGAATACTATCAATCATTTTGCCACCCAAATCATAAACAGTTTCCATGTCAGTGGTTTTCAAAATTAATTTTCCAACTTTATTACCCTCGCCGGTAGCAGGTCGTTCAATTTGTACTTCTACAACTTCTCCCTCGATTATTTCGCTCTCCTCCCTTGAAACGGATTGTCATTTTAGTAAAAACCTCATAACCAAAACGCACGATAACTTACTTAATTCGAACGCCAATACTTTTTCTGATCGCTTGTGTTAAAGCTTCAGTTTTACTCATTTCCAATGAGAAAATTTCAGATCCTGACATACTCGTAAATGGCGTATCATAACCTAATGCTGAGGCCAGAGCAGTTGCTATTGCTGTTTTACCAGTGCCTTTAAACAAGTTTCAGATTCAATAAATATTAAGAAAATTAAGAAAGAAAATAAATTGAATTGTATACAAACATCAAATTGAGAGATGAAACTCGAATAAAAAAGTTGCCGAGAGGTTTAGAAGAGTATAGGGAGTACTTTGATGGAGTAAAAGTAAAATTTTGCCTGGCTTAATAATAAACCAATTACATTTCTATCAAGGATTATAAAATTCAAAATCAAAATAAACATGTGTAAGAATAAAATGGTGATACGCGATTTGTTTGTCCAAATATTATCAAAGACTATTTGTTCGGAAAGTCATCCTTTACCAATCAGGTAATAACTGTGGGTAATAAAAGACTACAGTCGACAAAAGTTGTTACTTAATTATGGTGACTGTTTTATTGGTGGTATGGTCTAATAATAAAACTCGTTTCAAACCATAAAAAATCCAAGAAGCCTTTTGCAACAAATCCGTAATGTTGAGTGAAAACTAACGTTATGCAAACATCAAAAATGTAATATCCGAACAGTTTTACTACAAACTCTACAGGCAAAAAGAAGCTTTCAACGGATGTAATTTCTTGTATGCGTAAAATACTTAAATTTAATAGATTAATCCAAATTATGATAAAATTATATTAACCTGGTTGTCCTGCTAAAAGTACAGCTCGTCCGGCTATCCGACCTTCCTTAACCATTTGCAATACGATGCCAGCAGCACGACGAGCCGATAATTGGCCCACCATTCCCTGTGAGACATGTCTAGCCTCGAGGCTATCATTCAGACCCAAACCTCGAATATGAGAATGGGCACCTATGCGCTCAATGCGCGTTATGTCACGTACTTCTTGTACTTTTGCTGCTGCAGCAGACTGAAAAAACATATACACTGTAATAACTTGTCAAAAATATCACCGTGTCACATTTTAATACCTCAAAATTTAGTCCTTTCACTTAAAAATTACTTGAATTTATAAGTAAGTCAATTAAATTTAACGTTTACTATTACCACCGTAAAAAATTAGTAATGACCACTGTTTACTATGTTTTTATATAAAATAAATTGCTGAACAAATCTTGTAGAATGTACAATATTTTCTACAACGCAAATGTATTGTATAATGTGTCAATAACGACTTGAAAAGAGAACAAACAACAGTTGAAGATATTTCATTAATTAAATTATTTCTGTTTAGATGTAGCGGCAAGCGCTACAAATTGACTACCAGAAACAGGTACTGTAAACTTTAAGAGTATTGGATAAAGACTCTGCAAGTACTTGCTAAATATACTTCAGGTAGGTAAGCTACTTAAGGCTCTTTGTAAATACTAAAACATTGCCCTTTAATAGCTGGTAATTAACTTATTTCATACTAAACTTGTATGCAATATGTGAAAATAATAATGTGAGAATTTTAAACTAAATATTCTGAATATTAACATTAAAATAAATGCAAGAAATCCAGAATACCTTTGATTAACGTTCCAATAATTTTTGAAAAATAACCTCAAATTATGTGATGTAAAAAAGTTGTAGAGAAAGTTATAAATAGCCTGCACAGTACGGAAAGTTATAGAGTTAATCATAAAAGGTTATTTTAGTACCTCTAGACCATTTTAATCCCATAAATATATATATTAAATAAATCAAAACACTTACCGCCATCGTAAATATGCCTTGTGAACTACTTAAAAATAAATTAATAGTTCATATGTAGTAAACAAATGGCCACCAACTTTAAGATATAACAAATATTTATTGACATCTCAAAAAAATAGGGTAATGAATTTCTGACTGACTAGTTAGATACGTCAGACTGGAATTAGCGTGTTGCCACAATTAACATAAACTTAAATCAGATCCATTTTAGGCAAAAAGCGATATATTTTTAAAATTATTATATAAAACAAGAATGTTGCTAGCTGTAACATATAAAAAGTAAAATGGTTATATTTCAGTATTATAGAATAACAAGTATTTAAAATCGCTCTGAAAATTTCAATAAGCTTTAAAATTCAATAAACATTTTGAAATCATTGATGATCAGACTGAATAACTAATTCCTGCATTATTATAAGCATTGGGTTTGTAAAACTGCCTAAAAAGAACGCCAAATATGTGTTTATTAAGGTGACCAGCGGTAGAGTCCCAATTTTTAACAATTTGTCCTGCTTCATTGCAATAAACTTCCAATTACGAAAAGACTAAGTGTTTGCCAATTATGTGTTATAAACTTACTTTCATTAATAGAAAATAGTCGCTAGACTTTTTTGATTATAGCCATGCACTAAAATTCTAAATTTTACAGGTTATTTGATATAATTTGATTCGAAAAGTTATAAATGTGATAAACTATTCGTAAAATGTGATAACTATTCATATATGATTAGTGTAGTAATGCCAACCTCTGATACTAAATAGAAAAATCAAATAATTATAACAATGCATTAAATTAGGTAAATCAACTAATCTTGAATTATAAATGGTAAGGTTTTGGAAGGTTATTTTAATTTATTACCTTTGTAACAAAGCATTGCTAGGAGACAGATTGAATTCATAAAATTACGTTATCCTTCATAATAAATAAATTAAATCAATTAAATAACTAAGATATGGAAACCTTGAATTAGAAATGAACTGGAATGCATGTTTTATTTGTAAATAATAAAGTCACGAAGCCGCCATGTTTTCGCGAAACGGTTACCACATATCACATGCAGCAGAAAGAGATCAACTGTCGTTCGTTTTGCTGTGCCGTGCTTTGTGGGTGTTCCTATAGCACACACATTATGTACGTTTAATACAAATTGCGTTCGCTGTATATAATATTGGCTGGTCCCGTTGACTGGTACGTTATAATATAGCGCTGCTGCGTTCTATTGTAACCCGTGGGAATGGCGATTGTGTGTTATGTCGGCAAGTAGGGTGGAGTTGAAAACAGAGACTTACCTAGCATGATGTGGAGAGACCGTGTCACTGAGTAAAGTGCTCTATAGACTGAGTAAAGTTTGATGACTCTAGATAGACTCGTATAACAGAGTAAAAGTTGAGCGAAGGCTCCAGTCTATAAATAGCGAGATTTTTGGCGTAATAATTTAGTTCCAATTTTGAGAACGATACCATACACTGTTTTGTTTATCACATGTATATTGAATAGTTTTATGTATATCACAAGTATATTGATTAGTTTTATTTCTCTTCTAACCTTCCATTCACCTACTTCCTTTATAACTAGAGTGTATACTGCTAGCTAGTGCGCATTACAGTTAGTGGTAATCACTCAGTAAGAGTAACATCAGTCCCCATCACGGTGTTGCGCGCTGATAGCGTTTCCTTTTTTCCTCATATTCTACTGTGGTGTATACTTCTGGCTAGTGCGCATCAGTCACTTGTAGTCACTCGACAACAGTAACATCAGTGCGTAATACGGTGCTACGCGTCATAGTAGTTTTCTCCGATGCGAGATTTCTATACCTAGTGCATTTGTGAATTGGAGATTAAATACCTCGCCATATTGGTTCTTTTGACTAGGACAACGATAGCGGCAAATTTAAATGTAACAATGCTTTTATAAGTACTATTTAATAAGGTAACTATTATATCGCTTGTAAACCTTGATTGAAGTTATTTTATATTACATTAATTTGCATTATGTAATTACAAAAACTTTTTAAAAGTATGTCTGTAAAATATTAGGTAATTACTAATCTATAAACAAAGAAGAAAGGTAGAATAAAAGCATATCTATATAAAAGATTTATTTATTTAAAATAGTATTCAAAATAATAGTGACATAGTAAAAAAAATAATATTGTTAATAATAGTAAAAAATAGTGTAATAAATTGATTATGCTAATTATATTAGAAGTAGTTTTTTTATACAGTTTTCTCTATACTGTATGACAATAAATGAGGCACTTTATATTTTTTTGGACGAGGTAAACCTGTTGGTGTTTCTCTTTTCAGTTTGGGATATATGTGCTCTTAGTGACTTTTCGGAAGTCATCCACAAAAAGCAACATTTCTACCTCCAACCTGAATTTTTCTTCGTGCTATTGCAGTGGGTTCTACTCCAATTTTTCTGCCACGTTGACCATTCTTTTTTGTAGGTAGTCCAGAATATTTTCCGAACGTGTGCAATGCTGATACCA
>WYDF02078814.1:0-11208 GCA_009867245.2 Adranes taylori | reverse complement strand
CTGGGGGGGGGGGGGAGGGGGGGGGGGGGGAGGGACAGGATCATCACCACAGCCACTTCAACCTAAAAAATAATTTATAGCATGCCCTTTCTTGTTAAAAACCGTATCAGTTCTCTAATCAGTAGACTGAAAGTTCTGGTGTTTATCCTTCTACTAGTCGCGGATCTGGTGCAGAAAAAATGGTCGCGGATCTCCCAGATTCACAAATATTTGAGATTGAAAGAGGACCACAATTTTATACAAACACACTTTGTTGATGTAGGAATTAAACAATTATACACATTCAAATGATAAATTACAAAAACATTAAAGTTTTCTTTTTTTTAGAAGCTCCTCCACATTCTTCTTGACAAATGACTTTTGCATGTTGAAGACATAGGTGTATTTCTCAATAGGAACATTGATATTTTGTAAACCTGATTCGCTTATAACATTAACATGGCATACATCGTTTACGCGTTTAGCCCATATTTTCTTTGCCAAAAGCATTTAACATTTACATTGTTCAACCGCTATCTGATTCACATTATCTTCAGTGATTACAATTTCATTGAGACTGATAGATATGCTTTCAGGCAGGGCAGTGTTGGAGGTGTTTCTTTGTAGTATGTTGTCTTTTAGTAACTCATTACCAAGCGTTCGAAGAAAATGTCGTCGACATTTAATTATTTGATTTTGGTTGACAGTTGATCCAACCATTTATCTACGTCTGGTATTTTGTGCAATATTGTAAATGGAATACAATTTGTCCACAACATCGACCCTTCCTTTAGATAAGTTACAGAACGCAATAATCTCAGGTTTCATATTATCATCAGTAGTTCCGTCAATATTACCTTCATAGTGTAAACTAGAAATAACTTATGATACTAATGTTCTTTTTCTAAAACAAAAAATCGATTTTACGGGACGTTGTTACATTGGATTCTTTTAGTTTTACATTGAAATTTACCACTTGTTTCTTCTCAATAGTCCTACTAAAGACAGCCTATGATTTGTTGCTAAATCATCCAACAGGGAAAGATCGCTGAACCAATTGTCCATCGTGACATGACTAAAAGAGACCATCTGATTGTGCTTCAGCATAAATCTCCATATTCGTAGTGTAAAAAGTTTTGCAATCAGCCAGTGCAAAAAATTTTAATACCGTATTTGGCTGGTTTTGATGGTATGAACTGAACAAAATCACATGTTCCCCGAAAAGCTTCAAGCTTTCCATCAATATTAACATAGGCTACTAGTGAATAGCATCAAGCTCATCGTCAATCTGAATATTTTAATATCGTTCCATGTGTGTCCCACAACTCCACTAAGTTTAAAACTCGACCACACTTGTAAATTCGAATCAAAATCCCATTCAACTAGTTCACTATCAGGTTTAGAATATCAACATCAAAAGACGCTGCCATGCTTTGGAACATGTCATTGGATAACGAGCGGTACCAAAGACTCCTGGAAGACTCCATTTTGCTTCTTAGTCTTTCTGGTGCTAGTGAAGGGTGTTTTTACAAAATATATTTGTCAACAATTTTACCATTTTACTTTCTAATGGCAGCATAACTGTACTCATCTTCATCATCTGAGGCAATACTTGCATCTGTATCGTGTTGTTCACTATCCGAATTTGCAACACTTTCTTCTACGTGCCCAGAGCAGTCTGTATCGTCTTCAATATCATCAACGATGTCATTTTCAGTGTCATCAAAAAGAATTCTATGAATCTCTAGAATGTCTTCTTCATTATCAAGGTTAAATACTCGTTCACCGTCCATAATTTTCTGTAAAACAACAAAATATATCGATTATAACAAGAATAACTAAAATCAAGAAGAAAATGGTTGCAGGTATATCTCAGATACAAGGTGAGTTTCTATGCATATTTTTAACAATTAAGGTAAAATATATTATCTGTTGCATTATATAAAACATAAGGCAACGCATTATAGAATTAATAAATAAATATACAAAACAGATTTACTTACTTGAATGGCCGCGGTGTATCCGTGAGATAAATTTGCAGATATTTACAACGTATTCACACACATCCTAACACTAACACAAACCCTAACACTAACGGAGAATGTGCAGCAAGAGTATAGCCAAAAGCACAACTACACGCATTTTGTCACCCACGCTTGTGCAAAAAAGCATCAAGAAAGTATCAGTCAGATACGCGAGTAAAAGGGATTGGCGGGTTTAGCCTCATTTTACTCAGTCTAGCAATCTCCGGTTAAACTGTTTGCGCATGCGCAGCCACGCCCCCTTTGATGACGTCATCAAATCACTGAGTTCTGATTGGTCCATGTCATCAATGCTGCTCTCTGATTAGTTGTTTGAGGTGATGACGTCAGTACAATTGACCAATGAGAGAACAGCGAGCAGTGCTCCCACCACCCTAACGGCTTGCTCCCCCACTAGTACTCCAACACTAACACATACAAACGATAATTTTTACACAATACTGGTTAAATATTGCGCAATATAACCTAAATGTTGCGCAATTCAAGATCGCCCCGACTTAAATGTAAACAAAAAAGCACGTGGTCGCGTTGTTTGTAAACAAAAACGCACGTGGTCTCTTTGTTTGTAAACAAAAAGCACAGGTCGTAGCTCCACCCCAGGCCTGGCGCGTAAAAATTTAAAGTTTAGTTCAAATTCCTAACGGATTTTTAACGAAAAAAGAATGAAAAATCCCCAAAATTCCAAGAATCTTATATACAAGATAGTCACCAGCCCAATCAGCTGATGATTTGAGGTTATGCATTACGCAATACTTGTTAGAAATTGCGCAACCCAAGATGACTTGCAGATATACGAAATAATTTTACTCATAGCATTTTACTCACGCACATCATTCTCGGGTTAATCTTTCTAACCATACACGTATACCATGAACCCGAAGTTAGACAGAGATAGAGGATAATATCATAGTGCAATAGCGAGGAGTAATACTGATAAGAAATTCCACACGAAGTTAATCGATGATACCCGAGACCAATAATGCATGAAGTTAAAAGATGATACCCGAGGTCTAAGAGGCACGAAGTTAAACGATGATATCTGAGACCGGTGATACACGAAGTTAAACGATGAAACCCGAAACCAATGATAAATGAAATTAATCGATGATACACGAAGTTAAACGATAATACACGAAGTCGATGATACTCGAGACCGATGATGCACCAAGTTAAACGATGATACCCGAAGTAGATTATTCACGAAGATAAACGATAATACACGAAGCCGATGATAGCCGCCGCCGATAATGCACGAATATAAACGATACCGATGTTATACCTCAATACACGAATTACCTGTCTTCAGGTCAGTATACATGGCATCAGATGTTGAGGATTTACTATTTAATGGAACTCCATGTGCTCCGAAACGAAAGGTCAAAGCAAAGCTTTCATATCCGCGTAGGACAAACGCTTCCATAGGATTAGTCCTGTACCCGAACAGACGCATTTTGATCGGACGGAATTGATTTTTATGACTGCCAAAGGGACCGTAAGTTAAAAATGCTAATATCTTCCTTCCTGGTAAAGATCCATCGGCAAAAGAAACTTTATGAGATACGGGACATAAGGCGCTATCCCATAGGACAGTATGACTAAGGGTTGTGAGAAAAATGGCTCTAAAGAAAATTATAGGTTATTTAGAAAATTATCAATATTTTCTTTTATACTAAACGAAACAAAGTTTATAGGAGTACATAAGGTTCTATGAATGTCATAGGATAGCATGACTAAGGGTTGTGAGCAAAATGACTATATAAAATTATATTTTATTTTGAAAATTATCAATATTTTCTTTTATACTAAACTGTTTAAGGGTTGCCACTAATAAAGCTTGAAAAAAATTACCAACACTTTCTTACATTCAGGTTGATAATTTTCAAACATAATGTCTATCATGTATACACTACTAATAATTGTAGTATATTATAAAATAAATACAATAATTCATCTATTTTTTATTCTGTAAACAATAAGCACTAATAATTTCATCCCTTGTATAAACGTAGTGCAAAGACGTCAATGATGCAACACCAATGCAAGTGCAATGACAAGCAAGACCAAATGTAGAAGCGAGCAAGCTACAGCATATCAATTATTGTCTATCTACATAAAAAGGTAAAAGTTCATATCAACATGATATGATATGTGCTATGTAAAATTATTTTATGTGGTGCTTATTTAATTTACATCTTTAAACCATATGTTACAATTTTTAATGTAAAAAAATATTATGAAGGCAATGGATTGAAATTCTAAAAACTAGAAAATAATAATGATAGCATATATTTATGTGTGAAAGGTAGCTCCAATTCGATTAGAGATATAGTTTTCAAACATATACTTATAATTGATAATGTTATATTTTAAAATGTTTCCGTTTTCTATTTTAAATGGATATATGTCAATTAAAAGTAATTACTACAAGGGCCGTTGAGAAAATGAGAGATAAGAAAAATATCCTTTCATTATTTTAATTGAAAACATATGTTATAAATATTATCATTGATGAAAATATTATAGAAAGACAAGAGATTTCAATTATAAAACTGGAAAATAATTTTAAACATATTTATTCGTAATGAATCGTATAAAATTGTTCTAATAACATGCTTTTTCTTTCTATTTTAGATTTTAATAAAAGATTATATTGGTTATTTTGTGCGAGGACATATTGAGAAAATAAAATAAATAAAATTATGGTGAAAAAAATGTCCTTTATATAAACAAATTATAAATGTTTATGAAATGGCTTGACTATCAAAGTATATCCGCCGGTCTCTACTATCAAAGTATATCCTTTTAAGAAATATCCCATTAATGAACATACTTCAATAATAATTTTGAAGAAATTTTATTTATTAACTAAGTAAATAATTTTTTGATTATTTAGCAATTGTAGTAAATTATATAGTTTTATATATAAATCTTTATTAGGGTAAGCAATATTTAAATTTTCTATTAAAATAATTATTTTTCTACTATCAAATAAGAATAATCAACAACTTGTTGAAAAAGATTTAAATATGTTTACTAGAAAAACAACGTTTGCCGGGTCCGCTAGTTTTAGAATAAAAATTAACTAATGATTACGTTGGTGGCGCTTTACTTAGAAATACCTAAAGATATCCATTTGTGCGATAATGCTGACACGAATACTTGGCCATTTAATAGAGAATTATTTCTGATAATGGTGTGAGAAATGCTTACTAAATAGATATCAGAACGAGGCCCAAAACCCGTCTAATTAGGAAATTGGACACTTTTGGTGTCCGGCTGGGCGGCGGCAGTTCTTGATATTGACGGCGACATTTGGGTGGAGCCGGGACGCAATTTTTGCTAAAATCTTTCGCAAGTGAAATGTTTCTACCAATAGGAAGCATTCTTTTAGAACATAGCACGTCACGAATTTTAAAGAACAATATCGCAAAATATCCCTACCAAGATTCTAAGATTCTGTGACGGGTGCTCTCCAAATAGAATTAACTCGCAAACGAGCCAGCGAACTGCAAGCCCCTATCAATGCAGAGAATAACTAATCGACAGATGAGCACGAAATCCTTTTATATAAACCCAACGCCCTCAAGGATCATAGAACTCATTAAAAGCATTAGTTGGAAACAAGATGGAACATCAAATTTCGGTCCAGACAAGGTTAGCATACGCAAAGATCCATAAATCCATCAGGAGTTGTTTGTTCGAAATTGGATACCGTGAAAACCTACGATCGGACCAAATATCGAGCAGAGTTTATTCAACCCATCGAGAAAAATATGCCCGGAAAGTCAAATTGTCATAAAAGAAAGCAAAAGTATTTCGCTTCTACGTGTATACACTTTTATGTGTACGTTTTGTATTCGAGTGCAGAAAAAAACTGTATTCGAGTAAACAAAAAAGAAACTCGTCCGTCCAAAGCAAAACAGCAAAAGAACCAAAACGTCTGTAGTGTGTAAGCGTTATGCGTGCTACATCTCTCTCTCTTCTACCTCTGTCTATATGTAATGTTCAATGACCGCTCGACGTCTTTCTACTTCGTTCGATGTTCTTGCAAAAATAAACTGTCTGGGACTATGCACCAAAAACCTTCGTTTAAATTATTTTTATTATTTATCCATGCTTGATTTATTTGTTTGACGGTTCTCTATTGTATTACTTAGCTAATGATAGTTTATTGATTTATTTATACCATTCATTGATTCTGTTGGAGACTATTTACTATGTGCAGATAACACCATCTTCACATTTTTAGCTTTATCCCATTCACATCCAACCATAGAAATATTAAAAAAAAAATTATAAAAATTTTTTTTTTCGATTTATAATTTTTAGGGTACAAATAGGATAGAAATGTGATTTTAAAACCTTTAAAAATTAAGTATATAGGATTTTTGACGTTGCGAAAACGCACATTGGCGGGAACTCTGTAACTTAAAGTTACCGCTTATGGTACATCCTAAAATATTTGGTGTGTAAAGAAGTATTACAATTTGTAAAAGTATATACAGTTTGACTTCCACATAATTTCCATCTTCCTCTAATCCTAGATTTGGTAATTACTTGTCCAACGTCATCAAATCTTACAGTGTATGTAGTCTCGGATTTAGGAGCGCGCACTGTTTTCGGTCTTTCAGTCACGACCGCACAACAAAACTTCGGAAATCTAGTTGAGACATAGATTTTTCATGACAAATCCCATGCATTTTCCAAAGCATTGCCGATTAAATTACTGAATTACGGCCACCACCATTTTCCCCCACATTTTCGAATCCTATAACTTGGGTCAGCATTGTAATGAAGATCTACTCTTCCCATACATTTGTTATAGCCAGCTATTACATTATTTGCACATCTTTACTTTGTTTTTTGTTGTATCTATTGGCCTTTAGAATAGGTTCTCTAGCCAGCGTTTGAACTACTTGCGCTCAAAGTTCCATGGTATATTGTTCTTTTTTTACCTCGCAAGGAATAAATTGAAAGAAATAACCATCTGACAACAAGACACAAAATTTTAAATCCAAACCATACTTGTATTCCCTTCATGAATATATTTCCTATATGACGCGCGAAGTACGGTACCACTTCTACATCAATTGATAAATGATGCGAAAATAGGCTAAAATTGCGTGAACCGTACATTCGTTAGAGTATATATAGGTTGCACTTTTGAAAGTCTTCATTAATAATTATCTGACGAGTGAATATTTTGTTTTATTTCGCGAAATCGATTTCGCTCCATTATTTTCTTAACAAGAAGTACTTCTTTATCTTCATCAAGAGACCATTATAAATCCTCCTGTAGAAGAATATGATAGCTCGATTAAACAAGTATACCGACAAACTTTTTCAAATCTACTGTATGAAATTGTGTCGATTTTTGTCAGTCGCGTACTTAACACTAAACCTAACTACATTTTCCAGCACTTCATTGCCAGAAAACGGAGAGAATAATTCAAAGGGATCACAAAATCCAAATTTGGCTTCGATTTTCGTCTTGCGTTTCTTCTCTATATAATTTGCAACATTTTGTGTTCTTCTGAGGTGTTGTCTGATGTCCAATTTCCATAAACTGAGTCATCCAATTTAGGTTTCTTGCTTTTATTTTTAGGTCCTATCTTATAAATAATGGCAATGTTATCTTCTTCTACTTCTTTTTTGATCACATTTACTTCAAAAGTTCCTACGAAATCAGTAGGTAAATTGTCGCTAATCATATCTGCTGGGTCAAAAAATTCCTCGTTGGATAGATGATCTATTTCGGGATGAATATAAGCTATATCAAACTCATCGTCAGATAGATTTTGCATAAAATCTTCTAATTATCCCAAAGTGTCCTTACTCAAATGTTCCTACCATTCTATTTTTTGTGAAAACGATATAAGCTATAAGTTCACAACACGTTCTAAACCGACGAGGCTTCTTTAAAAACTAAACACTCTGTGCAGTTGATTGTGAATACCCGAGCTGTGAAATGATTTCACAGTTCCCGTAATAAATACTCTTTTGTTATCTATCACAATCCGGACAACGTTGCGTTTTCGCAACAGTGTGTATAGTTTTATTAAATTGTCAATTGAATTTTATGTAAAATTCATTGTTGAGTTAGATAAAGTTGATTTAGGAAAAATAGTCTTTATTGCATACATTCGATCCTCGATACTTGGTACTTTCATATGGTACTTCACTTTTGTGTCTATTTGGCATCTTGTCTATTGTTTTGCGGCCTCTTTTTGATAGTCGTGGGTCTGCTCTTATAAATGTACTGCGTGAGTCCTTCAACAGCATTTTGCTGGGACTTTATTTCTATTTTGAAATACAATGAGGATTTACGAACGTCAGATCCACGTAGTGCCTAAATTTACGATGCCACCATTTTACAGATTATCTAGCTATTTTATACAAAGCTAAAAGCATATCTGATTTATCAACGAGATGCCGGTTGTACTCAGAGACAATTTGAAGACTTGCTATATTTCCATCTAACATCTTTATTTTTTCTTAAAGCGATTTGTAAATTTGCAGGATTATGAAAATTATGACATACAAGAAAAGCGAAAACTATCAAAATTTCAATCAAAGGCGAAACATACAAGAAAGGCGAAAACCATTAACTCAGATATTTCGCTTGTTTTGGACTCACAATTTGTATGAATTAAAATATTTTTTATAACGACTGTTATATATAGATAGATGAAAAAGAAACTATCTTCAAAAATCAATTAAAGGTATGATAATAATATGCAAATAACCTTATTGCAATATTTTATATTCAACTCTTAAAATACACTAAATTATGCGTTACATTTTCGTAACGTTGGCAGATAATGGGTTTCATGTACTCCAGCTATCTCAAACAAATAAACAAATATGAGATAAACAAAAGCACATTGAAATATGTTGCAAGCATATCTACATAAAAATTGAAATAGATTTGATTTAGTGGACTCTAAGACATACAGAAATAAGACAACATATTTCGTAAAATAGTATGTAAATATTTTGCTGACGACGTAAAACTATTAAGAAAAACAAGAACAACCTAAAAAACAAAGCAAAAAACATTAAAATATATAAAAACCAGAAAAAGTTAAAAATAGAAAACATGTTAAAAAACATTTACATAAACTCTCAGTCTTATATATTTTCATTAATCTTCAGTAGCAACACTGCATGCAGAAAGTCAAGTTAATTTACAAGATATATGTAAACTAGCTTTAATTTCCACTTCCACAACCAGCTAAGAAACTTCGGCGGATCCAGTACTAGTGCTTTTATAATACACATTTATATTATATTTAAATTAGAATTCTCTAAATCAATGTTTTATTATCGACTGTTATATATTCTAAATGTGCATTTCCTTATATAATTACATCGCAAATTATCGTATAGTTAAATTTAAATAATGTTTTATTCAATTCAATTTATACTTAAAATTACTTCCATTTACATTTAAAATTTAATTAATTTATATTTAAAATTACCTCCAGTAACAGATTTATTTATCTTAGCCATTATTTTTATATGTTCTATATTACTTATGAATTAGTATGTTGGGAAGCATTTATTTTCCAAGTACTTGAGTTTTGAGCTGTAGCTCATGATAGAACTCAAATACTCAGTTTAAACCGAAGCAGCAAATGGTATAATTAATTTAAACAACAATATTATTTGTTAAATACAGATTACTCCAACTGCCTTAAATCACTACATAGCTATATATAATATAAATTATTATCAACTCCTAAATATACTAAATCTAAGTTAATGGACCCAAATGAATATTTGAATAGAATCATAGTAGTAGAAGGAATTAGATGGTTCACCAGCATTTCACTCAGTCAAGCATTCTGCTCTCTGATTGGCTGTTGAAATGATGACGTCATCAAAATCAACCAATGAGCAACGAGCAGTGCTCCCCACTCTAACGATTTGCTCCCCCACTCTACCAACTTACTCCCACTACTCTAATTCTAACTCAAATATGACTGCCACATCGATCAGCTGATGATTTGAGGTTATGTATTACATAATACTGGTTAGAAATTGTGTAATATAACCAAATGCTTGCGCAACCCAAGATGGCCGCCGCCGTAGATGTAAACAAAAAAGTCACGTGTCTACAGTGTTTATAAACAAAACGCACAAGGTCTGGTCCAAAAACATGTGGTATAGCTCCACCCCTCAGGTCTGGCGCGAAAATATTCAATTTTGAATTCAACTTTCTAACAGTCTCTAACAAAAAAAGTCGATGAAAAATCCCAAAATTCCAAGAATTTTAATTCCTGGTGATGGCTCCTAACCCAATCTGCTGATAATTGGACGTTATGTATTACGCAATACTCCTTAAACATTGGGTAATTACTCATGCTTACTATACAAATTTAACGTAATACAACTGCTCTTGCTCATTAGCCTTGCCCTTTGGTCATCACCGACGCATTTTCTGCTCACTGTAGAACATTGATGCATGAACACGCGCTATTGATAACATATTTCGTAATAATGAGGTGTAAGACTGATGAGGAATTCCATACGATAATGCACGAAGTTAAACAATGATACCTGAAACCGAATATACCCGAGGTTGACGATACGTGAAGATAAACGATGATATCCGAGGTTGATTATGCACGAAGTTAAACGATAATACGCGAAGCCGATGATACCAGAGACCAATAGTGCACGAAAATATATTATACCAATGTTATACATCAATACACGAATTACCTGTCTTCAGGTAAATATACATTTCTTAAGATGTTGAGGATTTACCATTTAATAGAATCCCCATGTGCCCAGAAACGAAAGGTGGAAGCGATGCTTCCAAATCCGTTTAGCACGTAGCCCTAAGAATAGCCCTAAACCATAATAGACGCATTTTGGTCGGTTAGAGTTGATTTTTTGACTACCGAAAAGGCCGTAAATGATAAATGTTAATATCTCCCTTTCTAGTAAAGCTAGATCATCTAAACGAAGTTTATGGGATACAAGACATAAAAGTCTATCAATTCCATAGGATAGTATGACTAAGAGTTGTGAATAAAATGGAACGATATAAAATTATAATTTATTTCGAAAATTGCCAATATTTTTCTTTGTACTAAAACTAGAACAATGAGCGAAAGTTTATGGGATATAGGACACAAGTCCCATCTACTAATCCCATTGGATAGTATGACTAAAATTA
>WYDF02078803.1:0-11209 GCA_009867245.2 Adranes taylori | reverse complement strand
GGAAATATTTACGGGAGGCTTATGTCCAGCAGTGGACGACTATATAGCTGTTTGATGATGATGATGATGATGATGATTCTGCTTGGTTGATTTTGCTCTCTTCTAATATTCAATTATATCTTCAAACTACAATTTTTTTAATAGAATGTGTAAGTGTTCAGAGCATTCAATTTATGAATAAATGAAAAACTGTACTCCAATACTCCAATATTCTTAATTATTTTAATTGCATCCTTACATCTGAAAACGCAGATTTTTAGGGAATGAGAAAATTCGTGACGGAGCGAGAATATTGATATTGTCTCGAGGACCTGAAGATCCTAGTTACGACTTGTCGGTTTGCATGAATTAACAATAAAATTATTTACTTTGTATCTTGTTTCTTGTGAATCGGTTTATCCATATGGACTTTATTTACGTGTGCATAACTAAAACTCGGAATTAATGTGTATTACATTTATTTATTAAAATTTGTTTACAACAGTGACAAATGATAGCTAGAAATTTGTATATACTTTTATTGATTAGAATCAACGTTTTTATTCAATCTATTCATTAAGGCAAAATAAGAATAAGCAGTTTTTAGCACCTGAAATAAAATAATGTAATTATTTTTTTTATCTGGCAAGAGAAAGGGAAGAGCAGCAAAACTCATTAAAAATTATTTACTAAATAAAACTTTGATAACTATGTAACTATATAATATAACTTCAATAAATTATACATAAATCTACGTGTCTAACCTTAAAAGTAAGGAAATTTTATTATTTTCAACAGAAATAATTAAAATAATTATTCCTTAAATAAGTATGTGCACATAGCCAATTATTTGTACATATTGGATGTGTAAATAATGAATTATTTGTACATAGTCTATGTGCAAACAGCCACATCCTAAAATTAATATATGTAATCTGTTTTTCCAAATTAATTTGATTAACTTTAAATTCCCGAAATGCTAATGCGGCTTTTACGTTTTGGAAGTCCGAAAGGAAGTATTGAAACCGAAAACTTAAATGACTTCATCTTTCATATTACAGGTATATGTATGTATTACGTACATATCTATAATGATGTACTGTAATATATGAAATTTAAAAAGCCATACAGATGACACAAACTTTATTTTACCAGAATTATCATTTTGCATTTCCAACAAAATTGTTACGCTAAAAATTGACACGACTTGGAAATTGGCTAGTTTCCACAAACGCTGTTTGTTTAAAAACTTCTAATTCTTTTATGCGATCAGTAAAGTTTAATAACTTTATTTAAAACTATGTAAGAGCTATAGAGTTTTATTTCATCTAAAGTTATAAAAAAATGAAACCTCACTTTAATAGTTTACTTATGGGGTAGTAATAATCAATAATTGCTTATTTTAAACTGTGAAGCAGCTTTAGAGAAGCAAGTCTGGTCGATACACTAATAAATCACACAGAATAAAAATTAGAAACTACTAGATTGTTCTAATAATATAAATTTTACAAATTATTTTTTTATTAATCTGACAATAATGATTTAGATAAATGAACAATAAATGAACAAATTGAATAAAAGAAATATCGATCTGAATTGATTCTATTGTAATAAACTTTTACACGTGTACAAGTAAGTTTTCCACTGATATGAAAATAAATATACCATTTCCCTAGTAACATAAAAGGATTAATTCATTGAATGAGTATAATTTAATTTGAGTAGGCTCAGTACATAGATAATAGTAAATTGTATGGCAATTATTAATTATACGTGAATGTAGATTGATTTTCCAACGATACAGTTGAAATTCGATTAAAATATATACGTATTTACTTTTTATTAACATAGAGAAAGCAAATTAGTTTGTTAGCACGTTAACTAAAACTGTTAGCACGTTAACTAGAAAAATGAAAGTTATTTACTTGTATGTTTGTTAATTATTTGCCCTGGATAATATATTGATTTATTCAGTTTTAATAGTGAAAGTAAAATATAATAATTAAATATTTAATGCTTTCATTAATAAGTTATTCATTACTGTAAACTTGAAAACTGCAAATCAAACCTAATAGTTGGGGGGATTATCGACTGGGCTTTTTCCCAGCTGCATCGCTGGATATCAGGTAATGGCAATGAAAGGAATGTATTTCATGAAGCTACTATCGACGTACGGTTTGTAGCACCGAACGAATCAATCCTAAGATGCTCATGGGTGACTAACAGGAACGCCTGTCTATCTATTAAACATGGAGTTTAACTATTGTGAATCTATACAGGAGAACCTCATTAATTTAATGGATTCATTTATTCAAGCCTAGTTTTGATTGAAAATTTAATTTATTAGATCTTTAGACATTGACGTCTTTGCCATTTTAAGTGTGTAGTCATTTCCATCGTTACAATATCTTAAAATTTCTTTAAAAAAATACATTTAGCGTTTTAGGAATTCAAAATTTGATTAATCTAAAAATTACACTTTTTCATTTCCAGACTCATATATTTCTGTATTGGCTGTGAAAGTACAAAATAAGATTTGGTAAATTCATTAATTTTGGAGACCTTGGATCAGTAAAATTTATTAATGAAATAACATTCATTATATGAGATATGTCAGTAAAAAACTTTTTAAGAGTTGTAATTAGCAGATTTCAGTAGTTGCAGACCGGCTTCCAGAACTTATCTCAGCTCGTTCTAAAACATGGGCGTGACGTTTTAAAACTAGTTGAGATAAGGTCTGGGAGTGTAATTAGAATCGGCGTTGTGCAATTACTGATTTCATTGATTAATTAGTTTTAGAAAATTAGATTTACTAATCAGATTTACTCTTAGATGAACTAAAACAAAAATTAAATATTATTAATTTGTGTTTTAATAGCTTAAACTCTTTACCGTAGCATATGTGGTCAAAGATAATGTGTAGAATTTTCCAGTTGTTAATACCATAGGTTTGTTTGTTCTCTCCATTATTATCATTAAAGATTTTCTTATACCCGATCCACTTAAATGCCAATCGGTCAAATAACAAGAATCTCTTAATTCCGAACTCTAAAACATGTAACTGAATATAACAAAACTTTGTACAAAAAATTCGGGACAAATGATGTGTGAGGTATTCCTATACTTACTCTATACAAAAGGCTGTTTCCATAAAAGCAATACATCCCCAATTGAATAAGCAGTGTTACGGTATAACAAATGAAAAATATAACTTTCACAATATCAGTAGCCAACTGAAACAAAGAAAAGAAATAAAAATTGTAAGTATTTCTTCTTGTCACATTTTCCAAAGGGTTTCATATTTAAAATTTCAGAAAAATTATTCAATATCCGGACGTTTACTCTATGTTTAAATTACATAGAGTTTAATTTTCATTTAATTATAATAAGTAAGTACAGTAAAAATCCCGTTTTCTGGAATATTGGAGTATAGGGTATTCCGGATAATTGAAAATTCCGAATAATGGAATGTTTCATTAAAAGAAAAAATTTTACTACGATTGCGAATGGTTTTATGGTATACTTCATGTATGGATTAGAAATATTTTTTCATACATACAGGATGTACACTTTCTAATTGAGGCAGTATTGCTATCTCCTAAAGTAGAAGAGATGGAGAAAAATGTAGATAATTAAAAAACAAACAAACATCAGATTTCAAATTTTCAGAGCAGTATTCGAAATATTTACAAAAAACGAAATTTTGCAATTTTCTAAGCAAGGTTATATTTGATAATATTAGAAAGCTTCAAAAGTCGTAAACACTTTCGTAAAATTTGAAAAAATTAAATTTTTTTTACAAATATTTGTAATATTGAATATTTGTCGATTTTTACAAATATTCAATATTTTTTTAATATACAAAAATTTACAAATATTTTTTTGTAAATATTCAAAATTTAAAGATTTTGCCCAAAACCATTATAAAATATTTAGAAATTTCAGATTTTAAATAATTTTATAAAATATTTTTCAAATTTTAAAATTTGAAAAAATATTTATCGAAAATCTAAAAAGATCTATCTCTACATTTCAGTTAACGACTTTTTCAAATATTATTTTTAATTTTCGAAATTTAAAAAAATTTCTACAAATTTTTTTTTCTAAATATTCTAAATTTAACAATTTTCGCAAAACCATTATAAAATATTTTGAAATATCAGATTTTAAACATTTTATAACAATGTTTACAAAATGTAAAAATCGAGTAATTTTACCCAATTCAATTATAAAATATTTTTCAAGTTTTAAAACTTGAAAAAATATTTATCAAAAATCTAAAACGAAAATCTGTACCCACATTTACATTTAACGACTTTTTTAATTTAAAAAAATTGTTTAAAATTTTTGAAATTTTTAAAAATTTTATTATTGAGATTTTTACAATTTTTTTTTATAAATATTCAAAATTTAACGATTTTGACCAAAACCATTATAAAATACATAGAAATTTCAGATTTTAAAAATTTTTATAAAAATTTTGATAAAATCTAAAAAATCGAGTAATTTTGCCCAATTCAATTATAAAGTATTTTTCAAATTTAAAAAAATATTTACCTAAGAAAATCTATCCCCACAATTTTCATTCCACGAGTTTTTCAATTAAAAAAAAATTAGAATATTCGAAATTTTTAAAAATTTAAAATTTTCTATTTGAAGCAGTAGTAATGTGACGATTTAAAAGTAACTGTTATTTTAAAATCACTGTAATTTACTATTACCAAATATTAAATGTAACAGTTATTGGTTATTATCGGTTATTGAAATTGTAGCCACCAGAAACCGAAAGTGCTAAACAAAAGCTCGTCGTACGTTAATTTATTAAAGCTGCAAATAAGATCTAAAATTCATGTATGTATATTGAAAAGTTTATTCAATGTAAACAATGTTATTAAATGTGTACGAAGCGATATCAATATAAAATATTTTATAATTATTTTAGTTTCATAATTGATTGTAAAACATTTCTTTCAGCTAGTTCTTTACTAGCTGAAATAGAATACTTATAGCGAAATAGAATACTTATACGTAAAATAGAAAAAGGAGAATAATTTCCTGTGAATCCCCAAATAAAATAATAATTCCTCTTCTGAAAAAAACAATGATCTATAATGATGTACAATGATCTACAATAAAAATGTTAAATGTACAATACATTTATGTAATTTTTTATAAGCGATTCATTATTTAAAAGTAATCTAAAAACAATTTAAATAAAAATTCCACTCAACTGAGTGGAATTGGGCTTTTTTATTTGATATTTTATTTAGATATTTTGTCATTCGTTGTTTGTTTAAATCGTAAACTTCGTAAGATAAGAAAATTTGAATGATTCTTTTTTATTATTAAACAAATGTATTATACAACAATATTTTATATTGTCAACGTGTAAGTATCCTATTTAATGTCTACTTTGATTTCAGCTGATTAATGTTCGTTCCTTCTTGTCTCTCTTTTTGCTTCTCTTTCTTGGAAATAAAAAAAAAATACCTATAGCATACCCTTTGTAACCACGTGTTATAAAGGTCCCAGTTCGCTACACAGAAGTACTATTTTCAATCAGCGAAAAAGATGGCACAAGAATAGGCTCTCTCTTCGTAAAAACAATATTGAGTATTCTTTTAAACTTTTACAAACCACATACATATCACATATACAAACGAGGGTTGCCTATTATATTTCGGGGTTAGTGAACAAAAGCAAATATTTATCATCGAAAAAGGCTTTGTTCCTTTTCAAAATTTTCTATATTAAGATCAATACATTTCTGTATTTGTTTAAACCAATTTTCGAAGCACTTTTTCCACTCCGATTGAGATGCCTCCTAAACAAGCGTTTTGAACGTATCAACCGCTTCTTCAGGCGTTGAAAAACATTGTCCTCGGAATTTGTTTTCGATGTGATCAAAATGTCACTTGTTTGAGCAGATGTGTGCGAGTTCTCATTATCGTGGTGGAGAATGATCCGTCGTTGGCTTATTTCTCCAAAGACTTCTGGCAAGCAACATGTTCTTGTGTAGGGGAATGGAAGACACAGTGGGACCCAAATATGTTTTAATTTTTTTCTGGTTGAATTTTATGATCTCTGGCTAATGTAAGTTATAAAGTATAAAGCATTCATTTAGACACCATACAAAAATTAGTTTGCCTAAAACTAGGAAAATTAATTTTTTTTTTACTTTTCTAAAAAACCTAGTGTCTCACTCTACTACGAATGCTACACAGTGGTACACAATGGAAGTGGAAGTCAACGGAAGTGGTACACAGTGGAAGTCAACGGTGGGACAATAAATAGAATGATAATTTCTTAGGTTTTATAAGTGAAACAGATTTATAACTAATTAAAAATGTTTTATTTAATGAATTCTTCTTAAACAAGATTTAGAGAGTGTGGGAATTTTATTTTAAATGAATAATGTCCTCTTCGGATTTCCAGTTGTGGCAAAAAAAATTCATTCTTGAGATGTCCACAACAGCCTCATCCTGGATGAAAGGAACCGTGCATTCTTTCTTTTCCTTTTAGAGCCCGTAACTTGTCCTGAATAGTACAACTTAGATGCATTCAAACTCCACTAGAACCCATGACTGAACGGTTGGACTTGATCAAAAAAGGCTTCCTCTTCATCAAGTTCGGATGCACTAATGGAAAAGTTGAAGTTAGATCTGTCGTTCAGTTGAAGTTGTCATTTTCATATTATTCATTGATTATGTCCTCGTTTTCATTTTCAGATGTTCCCTTGTCTTTGAAAACATTTTTATTATTTTTAAAATTTCTTCATGGTTTCCATATGATGTCTTTTTAATTCTTCGTTTTCAGGAGTGCTAGTGATGATAGATTATTTCTGCTTTCGAGTCTGCTTTCGTTGTCATTTTCTCGGTGCTGCTTTTCGAAATCCGCGTAATTCTTTAGGCGTGACAATGCTGAAAACTGAATTCTGATCAATTTCTGTTGAATTTAATGGGTTTGGTTGCTAGGTATCACCAGCAGCATCATATGCTGTTTTGAATGGAGAGAACCAGTTTTACCAATGGGTTGCATTTTGTGACTGCAGCGAGGTGCCAAAGTCACAACAGTAACCCCTGCTGCACGAGCCATTACCAGTACTTCAATAGAAAGGTGTGCTTCCAGATTATCATATATAAGCATTGACGGATTCTGTTTAGTGGTGTGTGATAAGTTGATGAAGTGCAGTAGCACTTTGGATAAAAGTTCAGCATTCATCCATCCTGAAGGGTTGGCCAAGCGAAATGTCCTCGGCGGGACTCCTGTTAACATGTATTGCTTGAAGTTTTTGCGGGGGGAAACCATTACTGGCAGAAGGAAAGTTCCTGTGGTACGGATAATCCCACAAATAGTCAATAAGATACCCCGTTCTCCACTCGTGTAGGAGCTAACCTGTTTTGTTCCTTCCTCCGAAATAACTTTTCTTGGGTTCTGGACGGTTGTTGTGCCAATTTCATCTAGGTTGAAGATTCGGGAAGGGTCTGTCAGCTTGGGATTATCCTTTATTACTTGTTTCAAATTTTCAAGAAACATTGTGGCGATTGAATGATGTCATGCAAGATAAACTACAACCTTCTGGCAGTCGAATTGATAAATTATTTCTCCTAAGAAAAGCACTAGTTACCACCAGCTGCTTTCAACCTTATCAATGACTCTGGATACATTTTTTTATTCGCTCTGGCTAATGCAAATGCCAATTGTTTTACCATCTTTGTACTCAGTCCATACGTCATTGCTGAACAAGTTGCAATATATGATTTCAGATTATTCTCTTCCTCATTTGAAAAAACTTCGTTGACTGCATAATTAGATACCATGCTTGGGTCTGTATTATCTTCTGCAGTTTTCTATTTCATCACGTAACGCTCAAGTGTCGATTTTGATACTCCATAACGTAATGTTGCTTGTTTAAGGGACCCACCTTCTAGTACACAAGCTGCTGCCATTATCATGTCTTCTGCCTTGAAATTGACTGTCTTCTGCTCTTTTAGCTTTCGTGGCATCTGAAATATAAAAATTTGTATAAGCCTCTTTAACTGATAAGTTTTACCTGATTATGGAACATAAGTTCTAAAACTTCATAAGTTCTAATTCTAATTTTGTTATTCTTACTTACAAAAATACTTTAATTAAAAAAGGAGTTTAATACTTTCATATGATTGGTTGGTATTAACAGTACGTAGATTTCGGTATAACGGGAAATGAATGCAAGTTAAATAAATTAAGAAATTCAGAGATTACTTGGCGGTACACAGTGGGACAGTCCCTCTGTGTACCCTCACGTAATGTCCCAGTATGTACTTTTTGCAGGGCAATGATTAATCACCCACCACAAAAAATATCGTAATTTGAAACAATAGATTTTAGCTGATTTTCGTAGCTAGATAGCAGGTTTTTGTATTCTAATTTACTGAGCTTGTGTGATTTGAACCCGGAAATGTCATAAAAATAACTTTTCACGTAAACATAAACAACAACTATAGCCAAACGCATTTACTTCGTTGCGATCTTCACCATATTTGATTCTATTGTGCATTATGTTGGCAGCATTGGATGGAATTTGTTCGGATAGGTTAGACGAAATTAAACGCGAGATTTCAATGGTGGACCACTGTGTACGACCTTCCCATACTATTCAGAAATAACCGTTTTACGTTGCACCAATGGTACGGTTGCGACATGTCCAAATACTGCATTGTGTGGCGACTATTTACATCGAAGTCGCCTATTCCGACGTGGCAGTAGTTCTTTTTTTCATAAATAACTTTTGTTGGATTTGGCTTGTCTTGAAAAATCCACACAATCGACTCCTGTTTATTTTGGGCTCATACGCTTAGATCCATGATACGTCACCTGTTCCAATGTCATAGACATATTTTGAAGCACTTCGATCGTATTTTGTGACCAGTTTTTTGACCAATTGACATAAGCCTCTTTTTAAGGGATTGTCAAAGCTTATAAAATTCAACCCGAACAAATCTATTTGACGACCAAATGGTTATGCAGGATTGATTGTATGCTGGACCCACTCAAGCCCAAGAAAGCCCTAATATCATGATAAGTTACATGACGATCGTGCAATATAAGTTAAAGCACAACATCAATGTTTATCGGAACAACAACTGATTTTGGGCGACCTTCACGAAATTCATCGTGGAGCGCACTCCGGCCACGCTTGAATTCGGCCAACCATCGATAAATACTCATCCTTGATTGTGCTTCATTGCGAATAGTCGAATTAAGTTCACCGATACTGTGTTGTTGAGTTAATCCACATCGAATGTTGTAAAACATAATTGTACGATGATGTTTACAATTTAATTCAATTTTTGCTTGAAATGAATTTTTCAAGTTACTGTACCTGGCCGCAGTAGGGTTGCCAAACCCCAAAATATTAAATCCAACCGTATAAGGTATTTGGGATAATATAATAAGCGGAGTGTCGAAATTAAAAGTCGCAAATGTTGTAATATTTTAATAAGCTCGTTATTCATTTCACATCTTGTTATTTATTGAGTCGAATTTAGTTATTTATTGAGAACTTTTTAGTAAAATTCAACAATGCTTTGATGTCGCAGGTATACTAACTATATGTAAGTTGTTTTATTCTCTTTCCTGTTCCTAACGATAAAACAGATAAAGGACCAATGTTTGGCCCCTCTAGAGAACATGAAAGAAAAACGGCTCAAAACGAGCTGAAATCACGGATTGCGCTCCAGAGGATAGCTCTCCAGAAATGTTGAAGTTTACAGAAACATTTGTCGTAAATCCATTATGTGCAGTAAACATGATTTAGAAAGGCACAATATTGCTGTTGTTTTAGTGATAAACAAGTATTAAAGCCTTATCTACAAAATTTCTCATTTTAACTTATTGCATGCTTCAAAAGTTAAAACTGGTCTATATATTAGACTTCTATAATCATTTTTTGCATCATTTATCCAAATTTTAAATTACTTAGTAATATATTTCCTCTTTAGTTAATAATGTCATTGAAGGCTGACTCTAATAAACATCTGTTGTGAGCCGTTGTTTTACTGAAACATAAACCCTATGATAAGGTTTTGATGTTACTAATAATTTTTTTTCAGAATTACTGACTCAAAGTTCATGAGGAAAATTAAACAATTTGGAATTGCTTTATTCTATTTTTGGTGCAATGTCAAAAACTTATCAAAATTAATTAATGCAAAAAATATAACTTACTGTTACTTGGAACCAGGTATTACTGATAACAACAATACTACCAATGAATTGAGCTAAAAAGTAATACGTAAATACCTCTTCGAGTAACTCGATGTACCTAAAATATGAAAGGGAAGTTAAGAAGGTTTTTCCACAGACATTCTGCTTTCTAATAATACTAACAAATTATAGATCTTTTGGTGTGTACATCCAACATATGACCTTCAGTTTTTGGTTGGGTAGTCACATAGAGTGTATCTCTAGAATTCATCAGATGTGTGACTTTTTACTTATTGTGCAAGCCCTCGCTCTTCATTTGAAGTGCATTTCGCATTCAAACGAGTCTCTATTTTATTTATTAAAACACTTCATAGTTTTTACCTTTTTTCTGGTTTTTCTGTTTTATTAGCTCATAACAGACTACTTTTTTTACTAATTACTGTTTTCTTTTCTTTTAATGACATCACATGGGAGATTATTTGTTGAAATGATTCTTTCGAATGGAAACCACACGAGTATTCGAAGATTTGCATAGTAGTACTCAAAACTATTGTCAAGTTGGAAACTGTAGCACTGTTGTGAGCAACTGGAAACATTTAGGGACAAGTGTATAGGTATAGTAGATCAATATTATAGTATATTAAATTCGTAAGGTTGTGGATAGAATATAAAAAAAAAGATACTTACAACGTGGAGATTGTAACAAAGTTATTAATAAAATTAAAGAAAAATGAAAATAATTTGGGACACCTATATAAAATAAGGATACCTTTTTCCTATCCATTCTTTAAAATAAAAATGTCATAAACACATGTTAAGATAAGTAAATTAATTGGGAAATTAATGTAGTGTAATGAACAAATAAGAAAGCATTATTAAATACATGTTTTCCGTTGTATTTAAATTAAAAGATTATTTAAAACGTTTGTGTAATAAATTATAATAGTTATTCTTATTTAAGAAAACAATCATCGAAAATCGCAAATCATATATGAGAGACCACAAAGGTAGAAAAAATTCCGATGAACATTTGGGTGGATGG
>WYDF02078792.1:0-11209 GCA_009867245.2 Adranes taylori | reverse complement strand
TAATGTAAAAGCAGAGTAACAGTATTACAAAGTAAAAGAAACACGATACAAAAAATATCAAAGGTTATAGATATTGTTATCAAATTATCAAAGGTTATCAAATTTTGTTCCAATAACATAAAACTCGTCGATGGAATATGGATTGCAATCTATCAATAAGACTTTTAGTGTGCACTTTGTATTGTTACAGAAATAGTCAAAATATTTATAGTCGTAGCAAAGTTTTGAATAAATATAAACAGAGTAAATTGTTAATAATTTATCAGTCTTGAAAATAGGTTTGAACTTTGTTTGATTATCAGTATTAAAAATTGGACGTATTTTTCTTTTCTGAGTAATAATAACCCAATTAGATGGTCACAATCAGAAACTCTGTCCCCCAGAAAATTATTCTGCATGTTAAGGCATTATAAAAAATATCCGAAAAATACACATATTTTAAGACATTAGTGCTACAGTGGGAAATCAGAGCTTTCAAGGAATAACCAATTTTACTAAGTTTACCACACAAATAGTCGATATGTGAATACCCTTTTACATTTGCATCCAAATAAGCACCTAACATTTGTACACTCCGATTTCTTTAGGTTGAAAATAAAAATTAATTTAAATAGAGATGTTGTATAGGATCCGTAGGAAATACGACTTGTGATGTTTTTTCTTCAATTACAAATAGACAGTTAATTTTTGACCATTGTTCTATCGGTCATACTGACTTCATTCCACACAAGGGAGATGCTACAACGTTTCACAGGAAAGTTGGAGTCATCAGCATATGTTACAATAATGGTAACATTAGAATGTGACGAAATAAATGTTTGAAGATTATTAATATAAATAATAAATTGTAAACGGTCTAAATTAGAGCCTTGCGGCACTCTCTTATTTAATGTGCAATACTCTGAGGAAAACGTATTACCATTGTTTTTTAAATATTACTTTTTTACTCCTATCCTTCAAATATGACGGAAACCAATTGGCAGCAACACTTCTGATGTCGTAACAATGAAGTTTTTCCAATAACAATTCATGACTTCCTAACACTTCACCAATTCCAATAACAATTCATTTTCCTAAGAGACCAATAATAAATTGCTACATTATTTTTGAAGTTTTCACCATCATTGCATGCGATGCAATAATAAAACATATATTTTTTTGTAGCAACGATGTAAAAATTATTGAAATACATAATAATCCTTATTTCTATTTAAATAAACAATAGATTATTTCATTGATAAGGCTGTAATAAAAACAAACTTTATAGTTTTAATTTACATTTCAGTTTGCTATAACTACATATAATATTCGTAAGTACCACCATTATACGTCCACGTTTCAGATGGGAAATTGTAAAATTTGAATGCACAACACAGAGAAATGGGACAGTGATTTCCGAATACGTGACGCAAAGTAATGACACCATAAAATATTATTTAACTGACTGCAGACGAGAGCATAGTTAGTTGGTAGTAAGATGTTCCGTCCTTAAACGCCGTTATCTGCTATATCTGCACACGGATATAGTTATATGTATATACACAGATTTCCTAAGAATTGCTCATAGTCTAAAAGTCGTTTTTTTATTATGTAGAGGCATCATTCGTGTTTAGTTTTAGTCCAAAATCTCAATTCTTCATCTGAATTTTTTTACTTAAAGAACATGCTTCAATAGCTAATAAATTCGGCGTGTGTTGTGGTAGTATTCGAGGAATAATTGTATATTTAAATTATAATAAAGTATTATATAAATATACACGCGATCGATTAAAATGTATAAACGAACTTATGAAAAACAGTAGTAATAGAAAACATTATTGAAGGTGATAAAAGGATGTTTAATATTTGGTGCATGGGTTATAAACAATATCTAAAGTGTAAAACGTTAGACAAGCCGAGTATATTACATTCTTGTTAGATATTAAAAGAGGGATAGATTTAAATAGTTAAAGAGATATAGTTAACATAATGTAGAATATTGATCACTGATAAGCTAATTCATTATCCAGTTAATTTGATTCAGTTATCAAATATCATATACAAATATGAAGCATTATGATGTAAATATTCGTAAATAAGTCGGATTAGTATATTTGAGTTAATAAAGTTATCGACAAAATGGAACATCATCACATGGCGGTCCTGCCAGAGCACTACGATAATGCGGTTTATTTAAAAGTAAAAATTTAGAAATTTAAAAAGTAAAAATTGCCAATCGCCATTCGGGGTAATCGAGAGCAAGGAGGAAGTCGTGGTAACGCAAACGCGTATAGCGGTGGTTTGTGATCGATAGTGATTCTAGTATTTCATTAATGTGAAATAAGTCATTACAAGAAACAAAGGTAGCATATGTTAATAATTCAGCAATATATAAGATTCAATAGCCTGGTGATAAAGAGCAATACTCGTTAAGCGAGATTTCGGTGCACTTACAACTGGCAAATTATGACTTATTTCATACTATAGTGTGGTGAAAAATATTAATCAAAGTGTGGATATTTTATTAGGATTAGTGTTTTACATTTACTGTTGATTCAAATGGGAAATTACTATAGTTCCATTAGTACCCCAAAGAGATAAATATATAACGATTCCAGCTAGGTGCAGATTGAATGTATGTTGTAAAGAAAGATTGTCAAAGGGCATTCGAAACTCTTAAAAATGTAATAACGGAGGCACCAATCTTTCAATATCCCAATTTTGAGGGAAGGCACGAATTTATCCTTCAAACTAATACGTCCAAGCATTCTTTAGGAGCAGTTCAATGTAATTTTGTTAGTAGACCAGTAGCCTATGCTATTGAAAATTGAATAAAGCATAGATGAATTATTGTACGATTGAAAAGGAGTTATTAGCAATTCGTTTTGCAGTTAAAAAGTTTAGTCAGTATCTTTTGGGAAAAAAATTTTATATACAAACTGACCATGAACCATTAGTATATCTATATTGTATGATTAATTCATCAAGAAGGCTAACGAGATTTCGTCTCGCTTTGGATGAATGCGATTTTATTATTAGTTATGTTCGGGGAAAAGATAATGTCGTGGCCGACACATTATCGCCAAGTTAGAAAGTGTAGTGAGTGACCAGTCCATCAACTACAAGTCGTTGTTACCGAACAAACGTACGACAACACACGATATTCACTACTTCACGAGATGTGTAACACGGAGCATTACCTTATTAAACCTTTATTAGGTACTTAGTGTGATTACCACAGCTAATCAGTTTATTAAAAAACGATCCGGTTTAATTCCTTTATGGATATTAACATAATTGGAACCGCATATCTGGAGAACTTAATTCTTGATACAATTGCAAATTGCTATTACCGGCATGTTTTGCTTGCGTAATTAATTTAAGTGGGGTCTGTTTGTGTTACTTCTCACATATTTGGCATTGTTCGAGGCTTTTAAATGTCAAATATAATCAAATCTTGTTCCTATCTTTAATTTTAAATATATGCGATTCCATAAATATAAATATCAAATTTAATTGCAATGCAGTTACTGAAATCTAATAGGTTTAGTCCAATCATTACAGTATATATCATATATATCATGTAATAATATAATATATATCATGTAATAATATATTATTCAGCTATGCTACAAATGATTGCTAGTACTAGGGTGCTTGTTTACAATGAGTAAAATACAGTATATCCAACGCCTATGCTAGCCACTCCATTAGCTGATATTAGCTAGATATTAGCCGACTAAATAAATTCTACTATCTGTTAGAATTCACTCACCATACCGAAAGCGAATGTCGTAAAGTGAATTCAAAGAGCTATTAAGGGCGTAAACTGAATTATTACAGTATTTATTTAAGGGATTAAGAAATATACCCAATATACCCAACTCCGCTATAACAGTCAGAAGCCTGGGATCTCACAAAGCAAGAGGTGGGATAGTAGGAGGGATCGAGGAGTAATATCTTCCTAAAAGCATGGTTCATCTAGCGCGGATGATAGCAACTTGTAAGGGCTCCTACTTGGGATGCAGGTAAAGAGTAGTCAATGGTGGACAGAGGAATGTATGGAAGGCGAAAGAACTACAAAGACAATTAATCTAGGGGAAGAAAACCTTTGCTATCAAAATTTACTCGGTCCTCCAAGTTGGCGGTTAAGACGTCAGGCTAGTTCCCTGTCACTTGCAAAAAGTCAAACTTACCAAAAAGCCTAACAATTTCGGATTTTCGGACGGATCACATGGAAAACGACTTGTGTAAGGAAAAGGATTATGAATATTGGTACTTGAATGTACAAGGAACAAAAGGTAAAAAGGAGGAAATCACTCAAGAATAAAATATGTTCTAATATGGAGATTGTGGTATTAACGGAGAGTACGAAAAAAGGTCCTTGCAGAGAAGTCGTGAATAATTATGTAAATATATTTATTGGGGTCACAAAAACAAAAGAGCAAATGGAGGAGTTTGCTCTGAGGAGAAAGCAATGAGAATTCTTGGAATATACGCGATCTCTGATGACGAACCGGTATTGACAACAGATGATTTCTTTGAGCAGGTGTATGAGGAAATTATGAAGATAGGAAGATGAAGAGAGCTGTTAATATTTGGAGATGTGAATAGTAAAACTGGCCATAGAACCAATAATGACGTAGTAGGTCCTTATGGAGAATAAAATGTGTACAATAATGGGGAGAGGTTAATTGATTAATGTTAATATCATCAGCTAACCTTAAAAAATGGGTTCCATAGACATAAGAACATTCTCACTTACACATGGGTAGAGCAGAGGAGAAACCTTAAATCCATTATTGACTACATATAATAACTAGTTTGCAAATAAATGACGTGAGAGTCTATAGAGGAGCAACATGTGCCTCAGACCATTATATGGTCATAGCAAAGGTGTTAGTGTCATTCAGACCTAAAAATAGTAAAGATCCTAATGGACAGGAAATTGGTAAGAGTAACAAAACCTTATAACTCAGGTCAGCATTTCTCAAGATTTTAGTCCCGCGGTCCGGCGGACCCGTCATTTTATAAATAAAATATTTTGAAGAAGAATTATTTTTAACAAGGACAAGTAAAAATTCTATGCGATAAAATTTATCCACGAACCGGTACCGGTTCTCCAGATCGGTGGTTGAGAACGACACGAACGCTGTACCAACATAGACTAGATGGAAAGGTTTTTGTGACGGTACATCAACGACCAGTAGAGGAAGTATACAGAAATATATTAAATAGCCTTAAAAGCGCTGCTGGACAAGCAACTGTACTTAAAACTAGACTTAAAACTAGAGTACAAAACTATGGTGTAATCAGGAAATTCAAAGATTGAAAAAGCTCAACCAGAAATGCTTAAGTACTCAACTACAACAAGACAGAAATCAATTCTTGGATATAAAGAGAACAACACGAAGATCTGTATATAGATCTGTATTCAGAGGAAAGAGAATGACGTGGAACAGGAAATGTATGTAATTTACTGCTTATGTAGGTGGAGAAAAGTGCTTAGAATTGTGGAAGTTCATAAAAAACGTGAAATCAGATGTAAGAAATAAGGCCAATATCCAAATAACACCAACAAAGAAATGGATCAATTACTATGGAAATTTATTAACAGAGATGAATACTTGATTAACAGTCCAATTTATGTACTTGCAGAAGCGAAACAAGAACCATTTAGGTTGATACACTTAAAAAAGTAGTACAACAACTGAACAATGGACGGGCCCCAGGGCCAGGAGGAATCCCAGCTTAGCTAATCAAGTGTGGATCAGAAAAGGTTTTGAGCTATTTACCTGGTGCACTAATCAATACCTAAATGGAGCTCCAGTTTCGTAAGAATTAAAAGAAGCTTACATATCATCTATCCTCAGAACGGAAGCAAACTAGATTGCTCGAACTATAGAAGTATATGGGTGATCAGTACTCTAAGTGGTAAATATGAAAGAACCGGGACCTCATTGAGGTCCCGGTTCCTCAATGAGGATCAAATATAGAGACAAAGAAGAAGATGAAGCATAATCTGGCTCCCGAGCCGGAAGAACTTATATGGATAATGTGTTTTGTTTGAAACAAAGAATAAAAAAGAGAACAAGCACAAACCAAGAAATTCATCTCATGTCCATAGATCTTTAAGAAGCATGCGATACAGTTGCAAGCTGTAGAAAGTCTTACAGGAAATAAATCTAAACCATACCCAAATAAGGGCGCTCAATAATTTATATAATGGTTCTACATCAAGAATAAAAAATGGTAATAAAATATCTGAAAAATTCATTGCAAACAAAGGTTTACTCCAAGGTTGCTGTGAATCGCTTACATAATTTAAAGATCTACATAGCACCAGCTTGTACTTGTAGAAGCGTAGAAGCTCGTACATGGAAAATAAAGTGTAGTGGCATGGGTATTGATATTAAAGGAACATGTCTACATACTTCTCAATTTGCGGATAACCAAGTTATCATAATAAATGACAAGGACGAATTAGAGTATATGGCCCACAAACTGAAAGACAAATATAAGAATTAGGGATTTGAGCTCAACGCAAGGAAAACAAAATATCTCCCCATAGGAGCGGAACCCTGAATATTCAACTGGACACATACGAAATAATATACTGTATTGAATACACATAACTTGGGGCGGAGTTTTATGCAACTGGTAAGAAGAACTATTAGATGTCTGAATGGGATTCTATGGAGTTGCGATATAGGAAAACAATTTAAATATAATATGTAAGAAACGTTCATTAAAAGTATGGACTTATGGATCTGGCACATGGAGAATGATCGAATAGAATCGGAGGAAACTGGAAGCTACCGAAATGGATGTGTTTAGAAGGTCACTTGGTATATCTAGACGAGATAGGATTCTAAAGGAAGGAATTAAACTACAAATGGGGGTAGATGGTTCGATTATGAGAGATATAGAGCGAAAACAACTAGTATGGTATGGACATGTCCAAAGAATTGAAGAAATAAGATTGCCTCAAATCGCCATGCAATGGATACACCAAACCTTAGAAAAAGAGGAAGGCCCAGAAGAACATGTACAGAGGGAACCCTGAGGGAAGACCAATGGAGTAACAAATAGAAATATATCTATAGCACAGGCATACATTTTAATTGGATTAAAATAATTAGAACCTTTAATTTATTAAAGCCAACAGGTCAATATTAAGAAAATAAGTACGGCTCATAAATTAATTAAATAAATAAACTACAATAAACCACCACTAGAATTTAAACCAATCTATTTTTCTAATCAATCAATATTTTTCATACAATTACAATTATATTGGATTTAGATATTCTGGATAATACAACTTATTTGAAACTCAAACAGTGAGACGTTATTACAACAGAGTGTCCTTTCTAAACGGAAATAAATGTAATAGTTACCTAGCAATATTTAATTTATAAAGAGACTACTAGGAATCAATAAGGATCGGTTGGCGGATAATATAATAAAAAACAGTGTCGTTCTGATTAGTTAAATATTAATTTTGATACTGGTAAAGTTTATTTATAATTAACAAATAAATATAGAAACTTACAATACGCAATAATACATTAATTAATCGATTGTTAATTTGTTTGAAGATAAAAATTAGTAAAATTATCAACTAACAAGAACTAAAGGAATATATCTTGTTTCTTTCTCTTTGCAAAAAGATATAATACAAAGTTTAAAAACATGAATTTATTTAACATCATTTTATTGACGTTACAATATCGCGAAAGATATCCCAAATATCTAAAAAAACCAATCAACAAACACTTTGAAAAAACCACGGAAGCTTCCACTGTAGGCACACACAACACAATACACACTCAATTCTCTTCGAAATGAAATAAACATTCAACCGAGTTCTATTTGATGATTAACTGATAAAACGGAAATGTGGGACTCCAACAGAAATACTAATATTAATGACTTACTATAATTAAAACAAAACTTCTGAAGCAAGTCCTACACGCACTAAATTTTCTAAATCCTCCCAAACACCAATAGAAACCTTAGATCCAGTTATCGAATTATTCACCCTGAATTACCAAATTAATTACCAGTCAACAGCGGTAAATTTAATAATCTTCGAAATTACAAATTTGTTTTCATTACACAAGCCCTAAATATTTAATAACATCAAATTGCGTGATGTGTCAGTAAATATCTAATTGGGTGCAGCTCCACTAAATTGGGAAAATAGACAAGATATTCAATAATAATTCAGGATATACTTAAGATCATTCCAGCGATCGTTCCGATATGTCACCCAAGTTCAACTCCAGAGATGAAACAATTCTAGGAATTGCGAGGCGGCCAACGGCTGCATGTCATTGCAGTCGTTGATATTTAAATCCAGATGCACTTATCACTTGACGCCCGAAATGTCGATCTCTCACTAAACTCCACGTGAACGCTTAAACCGAGCCATTCAATGCAGCATTTACGAAAACACCATGCACAGATTCCACAAATAACTTATCGCAATCAGCAGACTAACCGCCTTGAAAGAGCCTACACTGCTACCTATAAATTAGCAAAAAACATTCAAAATATTCCAAGGAGACAAATTATTTATTAATCCTTACCCAACTGCTACGTACTTAACAAAATGCACTAATTAAATCACGACTCATTTTTAAATTGTATTATTTAATACTATCATGACAATATTATTAAAAATTTTATTTCTTGAAAGTCGAATTTTGGCTTGTTGTTGATGCAACAGAACAGAAAAGGATGTTTTCACTGCCATGTTTGACTTAGCAAAATGGATCCCCTTTACATTTTCCTTAATAATTTCCTTCTTTGGTCATAACTGGTTAACCTACATTACTTAACTCTCAATAGCCAATCCGAATTTTTATTAGTCCTAATTTTCAAACAGTAAACCAAATACGATTCCAGCCTACTTATTATTTTTTTTTTTCCAGAAGTCATTTTATAAACTAATTTAGCACACAACAAATTTAAATCCAGAGACAGCAGGACGGAGTAGTGGATTTCCTGGAAGTTATTCATCTTAATCAAGATCTTGTTAATTTGAGTATTAGCTCAGACAAGCAGGTAGTCCGTTTACGCAAGACAGTAGCACTATATATGACTAGATATCAATCCTCGTAGAAAATATTTTTTTTATGGAAACAAATCAATTAAATTAATAAACTCAACGTCCTCTAGCACCTACACTTACAATAAGAAAATTTATATTAACGTAAAATGCAGATTTCTTCACACTATACCACACTTCTATGCATCAGAGCCTATGATTGACAAACAGCTTGTCGTAACAAATGAAGATGATATTAAATTAAGCAAACAATTAGTAATGAAAAAATCTCAACCCAAAAATTAAATTGCTACCAACACAATGCAATTATCAATACAAAATTTATGGAGGCCAATAAGTATCACACATGAGACAAGCCTAGCTTATTTAATAAACATTGCATTATAGATTTCCACAGTTTCATAACCAATTGTTTAATGTGGCAATACTAGAATAAATTAACTAATAATAATAATAATAATAATACTTTGTTCTAAGTGGATAGTGCCGCCCAGACTTCACAAGGTACTAAACTGTTAATCATTAATAAAAATATTAGGATATTAGATAATGTAAACATTGGACAGCAACGCAATGAATGCAAATCCATAGATATACTGTTTCTTCCAAGCAATTTGACAAGGCCATTCCCTGTTCAGAAACAGGTAACCACTTCAACTTTGGTTTAATTTACTTATTTATTAATCCCAATTTCATTTTCAACACGATGCGTGGAACAATATACATTCCAGTGCTAACTAAAATTTCGTATTACAACCGCTAGGTTTGTCTCAAGAATTAAACAGAGGTTACAACTCTGTTCTTGCAGGAATATTTAATATGTATAACTAGGAAAATAAAACTTTGTTAGCTTGAGGTAAAATAGCTTGAGAAGTTAAGATTATAAAAATAAATTTTACTAAATGGATTTACTACCAGAAAAAGTTTGAGAAAACTTGCTATAAACAAAAACTCATTTAAAGGCTGAGATGAAATAATATCTCAAGTAATATTTATGCAACCCCAATTTATATTTTAATTACATTCTTTTTACGGTCATATTTTTATAATTACTTGTTTAATGTTATATATATTATATCGGATGCTCTGTATGGTCTGACTATGAATATTGCGAAAATTCATTGTTACACTTTTTCTGAAATATAACCGCTGTCAGTTACTTTTATTACATGCTATTGCAATTTTCATTATCACTGGTTTTATCATTCTTAGAAATCCTTAACATTTGATAGGCACACGTGGCATACCAAATACGAGGGCGAATAGAATAAATACCTTAAGGAAATTATAACTAATTTTAATATAATTGTAAGTAGAAATATAATTTTTACATATTGCTGACTCAACTGATTGATTTTCAGCACAAGGAGTAATACATTCTGCATATGTTAACAATATTTTTTCAGTTAGTAGCTAAACAAATAAAACAAAATCTAAAAGTAAACTTTTATTCCAAAAATACTATGATTAATAAAATGATAGTGCTATTCGCATTTCGCAGCCATTAAACTTCCTCATTGAAGTGAAAAATTTAAGATATATTAATAATATAAGTTTATAATTTTTTATTAATATTTAAACAACAAATTGACAAAATTGTGATATTGCTCATTAGTATGTGTTAAACTCGTTGATAAATGAGATAAATAAATTTTACCGCTGCGATTTGGAAACCCTATATAGATATGTATATATGCATGAAATGTTCGTCTCTCTGTTCGTGTACATTTATAACCGAAAACATATTATCTTGGGTATACATAAGTAATCATTAATTGATACTGTTTTCGCATATACAAAATAAAGGGAAAATAAATAAATATTAATCCCGTTAGTAATTAAAATACGTTTTCCGTTCAAAGATAAATAACAATATTTAAACGAATGTATATATATTAAGAATTATTTTTTCGATTCAAAACGTAAACAAATATTATTGTTAAGATTATAAGCTGTATTCCATTACCACAATATATAGCTAAAAACAATCTTCAGCTTGTCCAAATAAGATAAATAATTAATCTTATATCAAGCATTTTTTGGCGAAATTAAAGTTTAAAAAATATTCACACAAAAATATTAACTAGTGACGAAGATCTTCGTTTCGCCCTTCTGCGGACTTGTCAGACTGGTGAGGCAAAATATTCAACTATA
>WYDF02078781.1:0-11209 GCA_009867245.2 Adranes taylori | reverse complement strand
GTGATTGTGATATCCTAATCCTTTCAATTTCATTTCGCTCTTCACGTTGCTGTGAAGTCCGATTTGATTGAAAATTACCTTGATTTGTAGCGTTTCGAGTTCTTAGACCCAAATTACTGCGCACGCGTCTTATAGGCGGCATGGGTCTAAAAGTAAACACACTCAACAAATAAACACACCATTGGTTTTCATTTCGAGTTTTACGCTTAGCAACACATTTGGCGATTCTTTTTTATTTATATAGATAGATTATCTCTATTATATGACATTGAAATGAAATAATATGCCCAGCGACTTTCTTTGCCACAGAATCACAGTTCAGCTGAAAATGAATTATTGAATGAATAATTCGTCACTAAGTAACCTATAAAACATATGGGTAAGAATTCCTAACGGCGGGTACCAATTTCTTAAGGTTTATGAATGAATTTATTTCTCGTTCATTAATCATATGATTGTTGCGGCCGTTGCAACTATATAATTAGAAATTTTAAAGTAATTTTGTAAGGTGTGAGTAAAGTTCTTTAAAATGTCATTATGAGTACCGAGTCACTTATTTTTCATAAAAGAACACTTAAATTATAAGCGACACTTTGTTTATAAAAACTCGGAACGTGCCTACAAATATTTATTGCATAAACAAACTTACACGTGGATTTGAACGAGCTATCACGTTACATTTAGTAATAAAACATAAATACTTACCTCTAATATATATTTGTAGCTTTTAACAATATATTAATTTCCAAAAGAAATAAATTTATTTGCTCGTATACCAAAACAGTAGACTTGATTATATTCTCTTCATAATAATTTTTGAATGCATAGTGAAACAATGACTTGTATTTATTTTTGAAATATGAAACTTTTTTGTGTATAATTTGATCACGGAGAATTTTAATACCTTTTAAACAAATTTTATATATTGTAAAAAACAAATGGGTATTAAAGTAATAAATAGATGAGTCTTTATAAGTTCTGTCCCCACTTTTAATCCCTTTCCAATTTATTCGGAATTGAAGGGAATTAGGATATCAGCTTAGATTTTCTATTAAATCATTTTCTCTGATAAGATAAGCGTTTCTTTTGAACAAAGTTGAAACAAAGAACTTTTTGGAAACAACTTTTAGACTACAGTATCGAATTTCTGCATTTAAGAGACGTTTAAACAAATTTGGACAACAGCAACCATTTAATCTTGTACCTTACATCGAAATGATTTTTTAGTAAACTCTATTGTCTTTTTAATTTGACCAGACGTTTTAATAACATACTTCCTGTCTACATAATTGGTTTCCGCGAACACTGATTTGACACTGGTTTAGAACACTGGTTTAGATAAAAAATACTAAGCTATGTTGCGATATTGATGGTATTTACTTTGCACAGACAGAACGTTTGTGAAATTACCAACTATAGGCAGAAAGAAACCAGTTACAAAACTACCTAGTAACATAAACTCAAATTCAACCCCCGCCAGCCCCCGCCATAGTCACCGGAGCAGAGTAGACCAATACCCAGTCTAAAATTCAAATCGGTACTTCCCCCAAATCCGCCATACTGGTTTTGCTGCAAATCATATTTAAGTACTTTTAATTAAAATACTTTTGCACCGCCCGTGTACATTTGTTTGCTTGCGCGCCACTAGAATCTAGGGACTGTTCAGGATCTAGGGACTTTTCGTCTTAAATCTAGTGACTTTTCAGCCACCATCTTGTATATCAAACGTAAATCGTGCGACTATTTATGCTAGACCCCACATATGAGAGCGTGACGTCATCGCGACGATTTGGAATGGCTTATCGTGAGGTTCGGGTATGGAAGGCTGTTTGTCCAGAAAGAACTATCTCCAACTACTAACTTTATTATTTATTACTTGGAAAAATATACTGATAATGTATGTACACCATTTTGAGCTGTATGTACCCCATTAGTATGAACAACATCATTATTGGGAAACAATTGATTATAACTAATCTATTGTCTTATTATTGTAGATGGTAAAAATAATATGTATGAAAGTATAGTTTAAGTGACTGGATATATACATTTCTATAAACCGTATCAATACATACTAAGTTAAATTTATACATTCTTTCATTTTATTAGCCCAAACTCTAAAGACGACTTCAGTGCTAGGGATTGAGGTTTACCGATAAGTTCTTGTGGTTAATGAAATGAGAGAGGGTACACTTAACGGTAGCAATGGTACCGAGTAGGGTTTTATTTTAAAGTATAGCAGGGGACTAAGGGATTACAAGTTTTATATTCTGTCAAAACAATCAAAATAATAACTTATAAGGAGTGGTAGCTAATGAGAAGTGAATTGTAAAATAGAGTGTATAGTTCCCGAAGTAGTAATCGATCCTAATACCTAGGAAGGAGATGAGGGTCGCTACGATAAACCATATATTTAAAACTAACCCGCCCCTTCCAACGTCACGTTGGAGAGCAACACTTCTCCTACCAAAAATAAATGTGACAGTATAAAATGCATTTTGAACGTACTTTTCTACGTCAGACTGTAGCTTAGTATTCATTAAAAATTTCAAAATTCAATTTTTAATTTTAGCTTCATACCATTATGAAATTATGTATCGTCCGGGACAAAAGATTGGTAATGCAGGGCTGTGTCGCTTACAACTAAAGATTTCACACGATTCGTTACCTGACCCACCTAAAGTATTTATGTTGGAACAAACATTTATAGAAATGCAGATTACGGTTACAAGCATTTCTAAGGCAACTAATAATGATCCAAAATTATCAGTATTGAAAAAATGGTTAATTTATAGGTTACCATCTACAAATTCAGAAATACCAGAAAACTGAAAACTGTATAAAAAATATTTCATGAAATGTCTGTTAATGAGGATTGTGCGCTGTGGGGGGTAGTAGAGTGATTATACCTATGTGTTTAAGACAACCTCTACTTCAAACGTAATACGAGTATAATCCTGGAATAGTAGCCATGAAACGCATGTCCGCAATTATATCTGGTGGTCGGGTATAAATGCTGATATTGAAAAAACTGTATTATTGTGTTCAATATATCAAGAGGAATCAAAGAGAGCACGCTCGGAGGTAAATTGTTTTTCAAGAGATCTGAATCTCTCTACATACTACACATAGATCATCTAGAATCACACCATGGGAAGCATTATTTAGTAGTAATAGACGCTTATTCAAAGTCGACTAAAGTGAACTCATTAATTTCAACTACCACATGAAACAAATTGCGTAAAATGTTTACTATACATGGGTTGCCGGAACTCATTGTGCCTAATAATGGAACGCCATTTACATCGGAAGACTTTCGAAATGTCATAATAAAGAATGGGGTACGACATACCACTTAAGCTCCGTATCACGCGAGTAGCAACGGGAAAGCTGAAAGAACTATTTGTAACATTAAAAGGTGTGACCGAATCAAAGGACTCTTGAGTTTCCAAGGCTATTATTAAGGTTAAAGACAAACCCTCTACTGCCACAGGCAAAACTCCATTGGACGTCAATTGCATACAGCTTTAGATACATTGCACCCGGAGAGGAATTCACAAGAACAAATTCCAATACAACCTAAAAGAAATTTTGAAACTAGTGACATGGTGTAGGTGAAGAGTAAGAAATGGATACTTGCATCTGTAATTTAGAAAAATAGTTCAGTTATGTATACTGGGAAGTCAAATGAGGGTGAGTTATTTAGACGTCACACAGATCAATTTAGAGTGCCAATGCCGGAGAACAAAGCACGACATCCGTTACTGGAGCAGAGGTATTACGAACCGGTGCCAGTAGCAGAACGATACAATAACGGCAGTAACGGATTTAATTTGGGAATCGTAACCAGTAACAAGGAACAGTTATTGGCAAACAAGTTACCAAGGCTTTTGTCAGAGAGATATTATGAATCGTTGGCAGGTCAATCCATCCAGGAACAGAAAACTGGTTTAACACCGAATGAAATATTGCAATCAATAGTGCATGGACGTTCATCAACACCACGTCCTCTCAGAGATCGATGGCCTCCTAAGGGGATGAAGTCGTATATCTCATATTAGGGATGATGTGTTATGTATGAAGTCGCCGACCTGGGTAGTCATTCATTCATTGAAGTTGCAATCATTCATTCACTATCCAGTCAGTCACAGGAATTACGGACGTCAGCCATCATCCATAGAAACAAAAAGTGAAAGCGTGCAAGACTAGTTAATTCATTCTATAACTATACTAGTACAGTTATTGCAACACAATTGGGGGTTTGAATATATATATATATAAAATATATAACAATGTGTAACAATGTGTAACTAAGTTTCGCTTCTGAAATTTTTTACCTCTCCTATAAAATTATAATACTGCCACAATTTCTTGGATTGGTAACCTCCATTTAGAAATAATGATTTTCTGTTAGCAATATTTCTTTATTTACTAAATAGTTTTAGTTCTTCATAAAATAATACATAATTATATGGAACAATTATATTTAAATTTTTCAACGTTAATTGTCCATAAATTATATAGGTCCAGTGATTCAAAGATGATCTTGAAAATATGGCTTGATTTGCTTGTGTCTTTTAGATTTTGAACACCTGTGTAGTTTTCGACCTGGCTGTTTCTGAAAATTTTGAAAATCCATTTCTTCTGAATTTTGTATATAATGATGCATTATTTTTCTATTCTCTTCAATTTGTGCTTTTTTATATTCATTGACATTCCGTTTAGTACGATTCTAAAAGGTGATAAAAAAATCAGTGGCAGTGAGTCACATATTTGACAGTTAGATGTTTTAATTGAATTAGTGCATTGTAACGGAAGAACAGTATCTTTAGTTTCGACCTATTTGTTAGCTTCTAAGAATATTTAGAACCAAGCATCATTCTTTATGTTATCAACGTATAAACAGAAGTAAAAACACCTTAAAAGAGCACCATTCATAATTAATCTTGTCTATTTAGAATTATTCTTTAAGCATAAATATTTAAGGTTTATCTTTGCGAGCAATGGGGAAAATAATTTCGTTCTATCTATCATGACAGTTAAATCGCTCAAATAACGCTTTGCAGAATTCTGAAAGGTCGCGCTTGTCAGGTAGGGCACCATCTTCTGGTTAGAAGTCTTGCTAAATTACAATACTAGATACTAAACATTAGCTTTTTCGTTAGTTCAAGGAGTAAGAAAAGATAAAACAACCTTCTCCATAAAAAACTCCGGTGGGCAGAATTTGGCGATATTAAACAGCAGACTAGTCCATCAGAACGTTAGTTCTGTAGTAAAATTTAAGGCATAAGTACAGTCGCTTGCTCCGATGCAATATATGTGAGAAAACTATATATATTTATTTAGTTCGAAAAATCTACAACATCATAAATCACTGATTTATTGATGAATTAAAATTATATCAATGCTTGACTTTCTCTATTAACTCTAATAAAATAGTCCCAGATCTTTCATAAACTTTATGGCGGGTGTTGTCGCCGATAAGATGTGTTTTGCCGTTTCTGCCTAATCATTGCATAATCGACATGGAGGGTTCTAAACCTTAGCAATTGTATGCATATGGTTGTTTAGAGGACAATGTCCCGTAATACAAACCGTATATATGGAGAGTTCCTCTTTGTTGAGACTGAATATTTTGGTGTTTACCACAGATGCTAGGTCTAATGGCATTTAAATATTCTTAATCTCGAACATTGTTGCAGCAGTTAATTCTGTCTTAATATTCCCATTTTCTTAATATCCGTTTCCTGTGTTCTTCAGTTAGACCACAAGACGGACTGGATTGTACTAGATTACTCTTGCCCCTTGCCTGGCTAACTTGTCCGTTATTTCATTACCCTCAATCCCTGAATCTGATGGTATCCACCAAAACCTTAAATGATTAATTTTTACCAGTTCTTCCAAGTGCGTCAGGCAGTCTCACAGCATCTTAGACTAACAGGTTTTAGCCGGTAATGCCTTCAATGCTGTTTGACTATAAATGGGTATATTGATGTCAGCGCCTTTTATTTCTTTTTTCACAGATTTCTAGAGCACAGTTATCAACGGTTACTATTACAGCCTGTAGGACAGAGGAGTGTATCCTACAAAATCACTGTACTACACCTAGGGCCATAAACTTCAGCCCCAGCACCACCATTATCCAATTTATAACCATTTGTATACCATTTCAATGCACCTTTGCCAAATGAACTTCCAATTTCCCAGACATCCCTGGTATGAATTGTAATTACAATGGGTGTTTCAAGTTGAACTTTAGTGGCATGTTATCCCACTTGCAATCGGTGAGTGGTACCGCCCCGCCTCTTTGAGGTATTTTGAATATCCTGTAAGATTTCCACCTTTAATTTTTGTTATGCTAGCGATAGGTGTGGCCTGATTTAAAACCTCTCTACTCATTAGTAGGTGCGTCGGAAGCAATCATGTCAGTACCTCCAATGCAGTAGTGGGAGAGGTAGACATTGCCCCAGTTATGATAAGACATTAGTTGCCGTTAGTTGCAGTTTTGTGGTATGCTCTGTACCTTCTTTCGTTCTACTTTAGGCCACCATACTTAAGCTCCATACACTACAATGGGTCTTACAATTAGGGCCCTTCGCTTTATCTGCAGTAGATCCGCATACTATTGCACTTCATTACTGGCCTTTGTTAAGTTGCGCATTCGGTCATCAACTACAATGGACCAGAGCAATGACAGAACTCCCCCTTGGGGGCATCCGCTGGTCACTCTAATCTCAATAGTCTCTTGACCCATGCGTGCACTTACCTTCAAGTTTGACAGCATTGTATTGATCCGCACAATTACCGGTTCTGGAAAACCTTTTTTTCTTACTGCCGCTTCTATGGTTTTATACCAGATGTCATCAAAAGCTCCCTCTATGTCCAGAATCGGGCAAATGACTAATTATTGTGCCTCCACCGATTTCTCTATTTTACCCACTAGGGTATGTAAGCCCGTATTGGCATCCTCGATCTTTTGATCTTTTGGTAAGACTTAGACTCACAGTATACAAATTTATAGGGAGATGTATGGAAACTGGTTTAAATATTTTATTAAGATTACATGCAGAAGTTGTAAACAGAGAGTTCGAACTGGATATGACACAAAAAGGGATTTATCTTTGATGCAGACTAGATTCAGGAAAGATATGGGAATAACAAATAATATTGTAATTTCCAAAATGCTGAAAAACAATCTCACTTGGCGGGTACATACCTAGTCTCAGTATCCTCTTTAGAAATTTATCTGCATTTTCTCTATCACCCCCCTCTCAGATACTGCCCGCATACTTCTGCTCCACACTTCATAATACTTCTCACGCATACTTCCACCATAGTCGTCCTCAAAGGATGAAAGTATAATGATAAGTATTGGGTTTTTTTAATAACTATGTCCGAACTTTGATAGCTTACTGCTCTGCAGTTGCAATTTGTACTTTGTCATAGCAGCCATTTTTGCACGGATCGTTACATCATTCAAAAATGCCTACATTGCTGATATTTATTATAAAAATTCGTGTTCGCCTAACTTTTAGCGAGCTGCAAAATATTTACAGATAAAACGATCGTCCAAAGCGGTTTGGTTGTTCATCGAGCTGTCACTGCACGACGCCGAAACGTGCGATCAAAGGAGAGTAGCGCTGCTGTTGCTGAAAGTGTGGCTGAAGACCCAAACTTCTCGATTCCTCAATTGAAGGAGCAGGTCTTTCTGCGACCTCAACTTGGCGAAATTTGCGAAGAGACTTCGGCTTTCATCTATATATGATCCAATTAACACAGGAACTGGAGGCCCAAAAGGGCCAGGCCCGTTGTGTGTTCACTGATTGGGTTCTGGAGCAGTTGAAAGCGGATCGAAAGTTTGTTCAGAAAATCATCTTTAGTGATGAAGAATATTTTTTGTTAAACGTCTTTATGAACAAACATAATTGCCGCATTTGTGGAGAGAGTAATCCACAGTAATATCAGGAGTCTTTATTTAATCCAGAGAAACATACTATTTGGTGTGAATTTTACTCAGGCTGCGTCATTGGGTCATATATCTTCCAAATGAATAATGGCTAGACGGTGGCTATCAATGGCGAGCGTTATCGGGCCATGATAACTGAATTTTTGTGGCTTCAATTCAATTGGATGATATAAACCTGGACGGCATGTGGTTCCAACAACACGATGCACCGGGTCCACATCAGACACTCCATTGGAGTTGTTGCAAGCAAAATTCTCAGAAAGTGTTATTTCCAAAAGAGGCGATATGGAATGGACTCGTACATCGTGCGATTTGACGCCATTAGACTTTTTTCTCTGGGGCTGCTAAAAAGTCGGTGGTTGATGACAACAAAGTAACAACAATTGACCAACTGGAGAACAACTTCATTCGTGAGATGCAGCCCGAATTATGCAAGAGTCGTACAAACTTGGACCTCTAGGATCGATTCCTGTAAAGGAAGTCGTGGAGGCTATTTGAATTATGTCTTTCTTAAAACATAATGATATTGACAGCACTTTAATCCGCAATAAGAATTTCGTCAAATCTCACACATGTTTTTTATTCAATTTTACAGTTTAGATAAGCTTAATGAAAAACCCTTTAGTAATGAATAAGTTTGGAATGGGGTATACCGAACATTGGTCTAAATGCAGTATGGAATATAACAGAATGGTATCGAGGTAGAGATTTGCAACCGAGAAGAATGGGAATCAATTATGGATAGTTCGGATTTAAGATATAGAAAATGCTTAGGATAGTAATGAAGAAGAGGAGAGATGGCAGCATTGGTTGAAATAATGTAAAGAAACAGATTGAACTGAGCAGGTAAGAAAGACGTGGCTGAGAATTGGAGAGTGTGTTTGTGGGACAAAAAGGAAAAGTGGTTGGAGTAGTAACAGAAATTTTAGGGCAAATAATTAAAGGGACTGATTGCAGAAACCACTGTAAAAAATAAGAATTAAAAAAAGTAAAATGAAAATTAAGGTAGAACAAAGTTATTTTCATTTACCATCTTCAAGTAATCCTGTTGCTTAGCTTACTTATGTGTGTTAAATAGTACAGGAAATTTTTTATATAAATTTTACATTGTTTAGTTGTCATAGAATTAATTGTTTGCAATAAAGATTTATTGTATAAATAGTACAAGATACTAAAAAAACATTCAATGAAGATGGAACGTTTAATAATTTCTCTAGCGTAGAAAGGTAACTATTATATATTAGTCCTTTAGGTTTGGAGATACATATTCTCTAATTTAATTCTTGTTATTTTACAGACAAAAGTTACTTACCTGAAGCAGCAAATCCCTCCTATTCATTGTAGTTGCTAATATTTGATTTAAGCACAAGGCGAAAATTATAAACTTCTTAATCGAAAACATATTTGCCTGGCGAAACTCAAATTATCTCTTCTTAAGCAGCTACTTCTTAGAAGGTGTTAAGTAAGTAAAATTTGCTTTGCAATACATCAAAATTATATAAATAGAATAGGTCGCAAATTGCTTTGTTTTGATTGTAGTAAATTAATGCGCCATTTAAATATAAATTAGTTTGTTATTTACACTTCGTGGACCGTAAATACTTCAATCGCTTGTTTCGTTTTGTGCATCATTAACTAATCGCGTACGGATTGACACCTACATAAAGCTATTCACATTTACAATTCATAAATTCTGCAGGTTCTTCTAGAGTAACTAAATTAAAATTGTTGGAAACATTTTCTTTGTCAGCCGGAGTTCCCCAGTACTGATTGGGGCGAGGCGTGCACCAACTATTGGGATATGCCTCATTTTGGGAGGCATAGTGAGATCGTAACGGGAAAGGGGGCAAAGCATTTGTATTTTAAAAAGAAATATTCATTTAACGACACAAATCCCACTTACTGGTTTATTTCATTACTTCACTGCTTCATTTAGTGACTAATTCACAAATGCCGCCGTTGTTTTCGATATGTGCACGGAATGAAAATATCTTAACTTATCAACATTGAAATATTTTTTCCAGTTTTTCTACATTTTCATTCATACGTTTTTAATTATGGCTCGCCGTTTAACCTTACTTTAAAAATCCCCTGTTCATAAGAATAATTTCATGACGGCACCATATTGAATCATGTTCAAAGTCTCCCAAGATAGGGCATATGTCATGGTATTTTATATTTTCTGTCGAGTCCTATCACGTCAACACTTTTATCTTATACATAAGAAATGTAGCAATGTAATCTCTTCTATTCTACTGTTTCTTAACTCACGATCTAAACTTATCACTCGACTATCTAAAGACTATCGATAGTCCTTATTTTTATCGAGGTTTAGCAATGCACACATAGCTAAACATTGAACTGATTTATGTAAAAGTTATTGACCCAAAGAGGGCCTCGTCTCAGCCATGAGCTATGTCATATAGTCTACATCCCTTCCTCGCAATTTATCAAAACACAAGTACCGCTGTGCATTACTACATGGAGTGGAATAGTAATAAGATTTTACCTATTAAATTTTAAATACCAATAACATCATGTGTTAAATGAGAAAGAATATGTGCCAAAAAAAATGTGATAACACAAAATGTTAGTTTCATCACTTTTTAGAATACTTTTTATGTAAGTCTATGTCAATGTAGCATTTAAACTGAATAACCCTATAAGTTCCGTAAAAACCAACAAGGATAAAACAGATCTCTTAAAGAAGGCGGGAGTTTATAAACTTGAATGTGGTTCTTGTGATAAGTTTTATGTTGGGATAACAAATAGGAATTTTTCGATTCGTCTCAATGAACATAATAAACCCATAATATTGAATAAGCCCAATAAGTCCAACTTAGCAGATGACGTTATTAACTCTAGGCACGATTTTTCATTGAATCGTAAGAACAAAATTTTAAGCTCTAGCAATAATTCTTTTTAAGTAAGTTATTAGACAATGTTTCTATCAGTTCATATGCTGGAAATACAGATCTAATTAGTTGTTAAATATAAAATAGCAATAATCAATGAATTGAACATTTATTACAAATTATGTATTTAAAACAAAACGTTTAAATGTTAATTACTTAGGAAATTAATCTAGTTCTGTTCAAAGTATCTTAAAATATGTATTTAATATTAGGAACCATAAAAGTACCCGCCACTGCATTGGATTCATTTACAGAAATCTGTCTTGTCGTATCCATCTATGTCAATCATTTGGCGATACTAAAATTAATTTAACAACGTGTATTTTCT
>WYDF02078780.1:0-24553 GCA_009867245.2 Adranes taylori | reverse complement strand
CAGGACTTTCCGCTCAAAGTTCATCATCCTTTTCACCCCGTTAATCCATATTTTATATTTACCAACTTCCTGCAGAACAGTTCCATTTGGCATATTCCTATCTAATCCTAACATTCTTCTCATACAACTCATACTCTTCATAAAGCTTCTATTTGGACATGTTCGTCACCAAATATGATTTATTTGAGCAATTCTGGATTGTCGTTGCTTTCATCCTGAGTCATATCAGTTCGATACTGCTTTCGATCGGAATTCGACAATTTGGGAACAAATTTTGCTATCACTCATGTCATGCCCAAAAATCCGAAATAATAGCATAACATTAGCCAACATCTTCAATAACTTCTCTGATAGTGATTTGGTGATTATCCATAATAACTATTTTTCACCTTTTCACTATCGGTTATTGATGTGTTATGGCGCTCAGGACGCTCGTCATCTTCAGCATATTTGAGGTCCTATTGGAAACGCTTGTACCACGTAAAAAATCGCGAAAATACTTCTGTTTTGGTGAGTTTTTACCTTATTGACAGCTAAAAGTAAACTAAATGGCTACACTTGTCAAGATATATTTGGGAAAATATATACCAACAAAACAACAAAATTTTGACAATTGGAGTTCTACAATCCCGCGAAATTTAAAAATTCCCTGTATTATCTGATTATACCTCCTACATTGTCTGCCGTCCTAATATTGATATACACACCAAGTGGCAAATAGTTTTTTTTGTGAATAATAAACTGAGTAGTATAATCATGCAGAATATTTACATAAAACTAACCATTTAGATAAGGACGCATTCTTTGGACTTCATCATTCTCTGACAACAAAAAGTACCATTGAACGATGATGATCACCTAGAGAGGCACCATACTTCAGTTCTAGGTCGGTTATTTTCACCCAAAGTTACAAAAATACTAATCTGGCACAAAATGAAACCAAAACATTAAATACAATAAAATACAAAATACAAACCGAACAATAAAATGACCGTACTGAGTTACCAAGTATTACACATAACTGCCAACGCTCACTCAATGGAAGAGATACGGTATAGCTTCAATTTCAACAGAATAAAATATTAAGTACAGTATCACCTATATGATTATTCTAAAGACATACTTTTATTTAATGGCTAGTTATAGAAGAAGAACTAGAAGGTTACAAAGTCCATAGTAATCCAAAAATTTTCAATATTGTTCGTATTGTTTGAGCAAGTCATCTCGTCGTTTTTTAAGAACGGCGAAAACTAAGGTAAAAGGAAGCTGTAGATATAGGTGAAATGGAGCATATGCATATAATCTGAATGAAACTGTTGTAGTTTCAGCCCCTGACAATATTTCGACGTATTGCAAGGGTGACAAATTGACAGAACTTTTGGTCTGTGTTAATTTTTTTTAAATTCAGAATTTCATCGACCAAAATTTAAAAATTTCAGACCAAAATTTAAAATTTCATCAGATAGACCAAAAATTTATTTTTATATTACAATTACAAAAACCTTTATTGGCATCTAACAAAACAATGCAATAAATTCCACTAAACTTAAATATTTAACAATTTCTTAAATAAAAATAACACTATATAATTATTACCTTACCCTTCCTCACCCCTTAATATTCCCCGATCAAGTCTTCCTATTATTTATTTCTCCTCACAATTATTTCCATTTACACCCTCCCTTCTTTGTGCCATACATATATTTCAGCTCACGTCTTCCATTCGCTGAACCCTTTCTAACCCCAAATCCTTACATTCACCCATCCAATGTTCCCAAGAGCTCTCCCCACCCCCGCAGAGCCTACATCTCTCTTCATCCAATACCTGTTCTTCTTTTCCTCATCACCGCATCTAAATCTAGCAATCATTTTTTTTCTCTTATACTTTTCCCATCCTCCACGTACCTTGGCTTCATCGCTATTACCTTGATTTCATCATATCTTGTTATATTTGCTCTTCTTAATCTCACATTTCTCTCTTGAATCTCTACATCCATCAACGCTCCCGACCTATTACTTCTTGCATTTCCTCTCTGTTTCCCGCCATACACACAATGTCATCAGCATAGCTTGAATGATCGAAAACAGTTACAAAGTCCCATTTTGGCCTCTTTGATGAAAGTTTTACATTTTGGTTTTGAAATTACAATATCTTTATTAAATTTGTATCCGTAGGAATTAAAAAAAATTGTACCATACTTTTTTACACAAAGCACAAAACATCACAAATCACAAAACATCTTAAAACCATTTTTATCAAATTGATAACATTTTTAAACTTTTATCAATCCGATGCAATTTTAACATATCATTAAATAGATAAACATTTCATCAAATTGGCTGCGAGTTGTTTTCATTTACTTTCATGAAAACATTGTGGTATTTCGAAATGTTGGTCTTTTTACAAGTGTTTGTTATTCCGAGGGCTACAAATGTAATAAAAATTTCTCCAAATTATGTACCAAAATTTCAAAACCAAACTTTCATCTACTAAAATTTTAAAAATTCATTTAACCTAATTCCAAAGAACCTAATAGTAAAAAAATTTCGAGTTAAAACATTTTCTTATGTTGCCGACAATGTATTACAAAACTTTTCTTATAGCTCCCAGGATATACTATGAAAATTGTAGATTAATAAAATTTATATTCAATTATAAATGCTTCGTTAATAACGATAATAAAGCAAATCGTAATTAATTACTACTTAATTACATGCTGCGTATTTAAGAGGAAATGACAATTTGTGATCAATAAACTCCTGTTCATATAGAATTAACGCGTCCCTACGAAGTTTCAAATTTCATTAATATTTCAATTACAGTAAATTCTAATAAATAAATTTTATACGTTAACAATGGACATAGACCATAAAAATATATCTTAATCGTTTCATATGAACTAGCTGTAGCTCTAAATCTTTTTCATGTAAGTTTTAAATTACTTTGCATCATGGATTTGGATGCAATTTTGCCTGATATTGGTGAATATGGTCGATATCAGAAGATAGTTTTATGGTTTATATTATTGACAGCTGTGTTCCCTTGTGGTTTTGCTTATAATGCTTATAACCAATTGTTTATGTCAGCGATGTCAGATCAATGGTTCAATGTTCAAGAATTGAAAGAATTTGAGCTTATTCTGGCAAAGAATATAAGGTAACAAAACAGTTAAATTTAAGAAATAATAATTGACACCTATAAAGCGAATGTAACATTTCGTCGCTTAAAACGGAAAAGGGTGTAACCCTTAATTTAACAATTTGATCGTATGAACAAATAATGGTTTTTTTTTATTCATTGGTCATGTGTTTTCTTAAGACGATTAGTTGTCTTTTGTTAACCTGAATAATATTTAACTAAATTGGGCACATATGTTTGTAGAATTCCATAATTTCAAATAATTAATTGTGACTCTTTCTATCTAAAAACTATATCATGATAAGGTATGTATTTTGTATTGATTTTACTGATGTTATAGATTACTTTATGAGTTTATCGATATTTAATTTATAAAATAAATTAAATCGTTTTTTAAAAATTACATGGAGAGGACAGCCTGAAATCGTGACATGCGTGCGTAGGCGAATTCACTCTGAAGTGCGAAACACAAAAGTGACTCAAGAGTGGTGAAAGACCGCGGAAAAGCGGACTCCGCGCAGTATCAAAAGGACTTGCGGACTCCGCGCAAGTAAATTCAAAAATTCAAGGCAACGCCCGCCATGTTAGGAATTTCTCAAAAGCGGTAGCAGGATGTGGGGATTCATGAGTTGGCGAATTCGTGCGTAGATAAATTCCAAAAGGTAGTCTAACATAAGGTAGTTCAAGGCGAATCACAAAAGTGACTCAAGAGCGACCGCGCCTGAAGCAAATAGGAGGAGCGGGGGATTTATGGGTTGGCGAATTCGTGCGTAGGAAAATTCAAAGCAGTCTGCGCACTTAGCGCTGTTAGAAATTTGCTAAAAGTGGCTCAAGAGCGGCCGCGGCAAAGCGGACGTCGTAGTTGTCCTAGCCGTAGCAAATATAGGGACTGGAAGATTCATGAGTTGGCGTACTCGTGCGTAGGCAAATTCAAAAGTTCAAGGCAGTCTGGTCTGTTAGAAATTTTCTAAAAGTGAGTCAAGCGACGATGGCAAAGCAAATATGGGGTCTAGGGAATACATGGGTAGGCAATTTATAAGGTAGACTAGTACTTATCTCTTATTATTTTTTTATAGTAAACGTAATTAAATGTTCTAGGTTATATTTATTAAATTATAACTCGAGAAGAATATAGATATAATTATGTAAAGTTTGGTTTCAGTTGCAGCAGAATAACTTACGATGAGCAAAAACCTCAGTGCATACATTGTGGCGCTGTTTTTTCAGAAGCAAATCTGAAGCCATCTAAGCTAGTACATTCCAATAACCAACTTTGTGGTATACATTTTGCAAGATATGATTTTAAATCAGTGATCCCTCAAACCAGTGCGATTTAATACTTGTACAACTCTGCACTATTAGGTTTAATGCCAACTGAAAAACCACTGCTAGAAAATTCATACCACGTGTCTCATAAAGTAGCCAAGTGTACGACGTTCCACACAATAAAAAAAAATGAATAAAAATGTCTCAATCAGAAATGGCATCAATATTGTTCCGAAAACAAAGCATCAAATAAGAATCAATTAGTGCAGTTTTAAAATAACATTAATCAAAATCGAATAAGAGATCTGATAAGTATCTGATTTTCAAAGTGCGTATTGGTGTTCTCGATATAGAGTTTATAAATTCAGAACAAGATACAGAGAACATCGATGCAGAGAATGCGCCTTCAAAAGATCAGATACGTACCACTATCAGTTTGTAAACCAATTACTCAACAACGATCACCCATAGAAGCAATAACGACAATTTAAAATATAAGCACAAAACCTAAACATCAAAGACTATTGAGCTAATTGACTAAACAGACGAGTTATATTGTGACATGGTCAAACAGACGAGTTATAACGTGACATGGTCAAAAAGAGATCAACTATGCCAGTGATTTTATGAGTTCTATGCCAGTGGCGTGGCCAAGAGAAGGGCTTTGGTATCATAACACTCCTCAAAATTTCATATAATGTAATACCTTTTCTGTTTTTTTTAACTTCCTGTTCGTAATTTGTTTTTGTGCTAGCATCTCTGCTCTTCTCCTTACGGACTGTCTTACTAAAGAGATTTTGATTTCACATCTTTACGATTTCTACCATACAAAATAAAAATCTATGGCCTTGAAATTCTCTTATCAAGATTTGGACCACCCCAAATATAATTGCTGCGTGCCCTAATGCTTCATGCAGTATATGGAATAAACTTGTGACTGCCAGTATATGAAAGATAAATTGGCAAAACCGTTTCCGAATTTATTGACCAAATAATGAAAGTAGTTTCTTTTAGTATACCATTAATCAACATCAATGGAATGAACCGATATAGTCAATGCTACATGTACGATCGAAATTACAATAATATATCTATAGAAGATAATATTGAATATGAAAGAGTCTGTCAGAACGGAATGAATATTTGACAAAACTTTATTTGATAATACAGTTATTTCACAAGTAATGTGCCTAAATTTTATTTCACTTTTCAATTTGTTTTTTATTGATTAAACCTGCCTAAAATATTTTATGATCATTGTTGCTTTGACTGGCAACATAGTTTTAGTTAATTATGTTTCATTAAAGTTGACCCCTTAAGCGGTTATGTCGTATATATTCGTCATGGTCGTAACGGTATTGTGTAGCGGTTATGATGAATATATTCGCGTTATGAATTTGTTTGGTATTCTAAGTGGTTATCACGAATACATACGCGAAATCGTTCCTAGTAGTAGAAAAGACATGTGCACCTTGCAAGCTTCAACTTGTTTTGGCGCCGTGCTATTTAGGTCGTGGAAAACGCGAATTTCATTCTCGTTTAGCTCTTCAATGTTTAATGTCGTACGTGATTGAAATTTATATTTAAAGTGATTGAAATAGCGTGTAGAATATATTTTTTGTTAAAAATATGTTTAAATTTTTTTAAACAATTAAGATTTATATTCCAAGAAGTATTTTACTTAAAAAAATTTTGCAATATTGCTAATAAGGAATGCAATTAGTTGAAAATTGTTTTAGTTAAATATACATTGTACTTCAAATAAATTTTATATTTAAAATACTAACTGGTATTTTCTGTTTATAAATATAATTTATTAGTATATTTATAAATACTATACATTTATAAGTATATTTAGAAATATGTAATTTGTAGATGTCAAAAAGAAAAGTCGACGAAAGTAGTGATAGTAGCGACACCGACGTAGAAAAGTCAATGAAGATTTGGATTGGACTTCTGAAGAAGATGATAATAGCAGTAATTATGATGACGAAGATGATAGTGAAGACGACGTTTCGGATGCTGATGCAACTTCTACACCCATTGTACCATGGCAAATTGATATACCATGGTCTTTTACAGGTATTCCACGACCTTCATTTCCTTTCACAGGAAACTCTGGAGTTCATATTCCCCTTTCAAAAGACAATATATTGGGAATTTTTTAAACTTTTTTACTGATGAATTAATAGAAATAATTTTAAATGAAATCGCTATGCAAGACAGTACTTAGATAAAAATGCAGAAATTATAAAACCTAAATCTAGAACTAATGATTGGTACGACACAAACGTCAGCGAAATGAGAACATTCCTGGGTTTGCTGCTTATTCAAAGAGTTGATTCAAAACCTGATAGTAAATAAAACCTGATACTTTCACGTCTAATATTCTATTAGACGTGAAAGTATTGAATCACCGTTTTTTTTCTCGAATAATTGTTGAAAGACGCTTTTTGATACAAAAATTTTTACACTTTTGTAAAAACGAAGAATTTTCATCGCACGTTATTCAAAATCGCACCAATCTTAGATTACCTAAGAAACAAATTTATGCAAATATATACCACAGAGAAATATTGCTATTGATGAATCTCTAATTGGATGGAAAGGTAATCTTTCCTGGAAACAATACATATATTCTAAGCTGAGAAGATTTAGAATCAAAATGTACGCACTTTGTGAAACTGCAAGCGGATGTCAATATTTTTTTCCTGTATACAGGCGGAAGTACGATATATGGAGATTCACACTATCCCAATGAACCAATCTCTTCACGAATTGTGTTAGAATTAATCCATCCATTATGGAACCAAGGATATTGTCTATATACTGACCATTATTATATAAATATTGACTTGTTAAGACACGCTGGCGCAATAACATACTGATTGGGTTGGTACAGTGAGAAAAAATCACACTAATATTCCCGCAGAAGTAAAGTAAAAAAAAGGAGAGCACATACCAATGTACCGGCGGAAACAAATTGTTTTAAAATGGTACGACAAAAGAGAAGTTTTATTTCGAAGCAGTATGCATGATGACAGTAAAAGACCTGTACCTGTTAGAGGAGGAGGAGGATTAGTAGAAAAGCCAGAAGTTGCTTTAGATTATAATTCTAATATGGGAGGAATAGACCTAGCTGACAGCAATTTACATTACTATGCTTCTGCAAGAAATAGGCTAAAAAATATTATATTAAATTTTTCGAATTGCTACAAAATTTATAAAAACTTAGGCAAAAAAATAGGATATATTTTATTTTAGATCTTGCCGAAGCAATTATAGAAACGTATGCTAAAAAATTAAATCCATCTACAAGAAGATCTAAAACACCGAAACCGTCTAAACTTTTTGAAAGACATTTTCCTTCGTTTATACCTCCGACGAGAAAAGCTAAACCAACGAAACGCTGCTATGTGTGTTAACAAAAAGGAATCGAGATATTGGTATGAGGAGTGTAAAACGGGATTATGTCCAGCTTCATGTTTTCATATTTATCATAGCAAAGAATAAATTATGTTACCTAATTTGTTTTATAATGAATAAATATAAAATATTTCTCACAAAATATTAATTTAATTACATTCTTATATCTACTCTTTTCTCTTTGTATTTTTCATGCTGTTTATAAGCTGTTTTAAATATAAACTAAAATAGTAATAATTTAGTTTCAATTTTGCAACAAATATCTGCAAATGTTGTGCAGAATGTTAAAACATATTGTTTAAGCCAGTACCAAAAAAGTAATAAGTGGACTGTATTTTACAAATATTTTCAAAAACCATATAAAAATACTACTATAATACATAGATATTATGAAATGTCTTCACCTGTAGTCTAATTTCCTACTACTACTCTGCTACAGATCATATGATTCGCGGCTTCTCAGGAACCATACTGCTCGCGCACGGTTTCCCGTCAATTTATGTTTGGTAGGGCTGTATCCACCTGTGCATATTATATCCTTCGAAAAAATAAACCAATGTCACCAAAACAATTTAATTCAATGACGATTATGCATCGACGCATTTCATAAAAAATGAATCAAAGGCCATACGTGCAAAAAAAATCATTTAATGGGTATGACGAACACAAAATTTCATCTGATGGATATGACGAAAATATACGCTAGCGACAATACGTTGCCACTTCGTACAATACATGTTGCCACTTAAGGGGTTTTGCCACTTAGGGGTTAATTATTATTATTCGTTGTTAGATAGATATAATTAGATGGCCTAAAAAGAAATAAAATTTAAAATGTAAAAATAAAATTAAATAAACAACGAGATACAATTAGGTAGCCGAAAGAGAAATAAACTTTCAGATAAAAATAAAATTTAATAAATAACGAAGTCTTTAAATGTATAAAATATTTTGTTTTCTTATGTTATGTAATATTGTGTATAGTTACTGTAGTTAGGAAATATCTAGAATTTTTATAATGCAAGTCGACTAGAATATTTTCATAATTAACAAAATTTGGTAACTCAGATGCTAATGGATGGTCAGAACCATCTAAAATGTGACTATTAAAGTTCGAAGTAATTTGACCTTGAGAAAATAGCCTTCGTAATTTTGCTCCTATAAAAGGTAGAAAATGAAAACTTTGAATTTTATACAACACTAAAATTCCTTGACCTCCGTTGTATAAATCGTCATCTTTTTAAACAACGGAGGTCAAGGAATTTTTAAGTCACATTTTTTTAATTTTCATAATTTACAAAATTTGGTAACTCAGATGCTAATGGATGGTCAGAACCATCTAAAATGTGACTATTAAAGTTCGAAGTAATTTGACCTTGAGAAAATAGCTTTCGTAATTTTGCTCCTATAAAAGGTAGAAAATGAAAACTTTGAATTTTTATACAACACTAAAATTCCTTGACCTCCGTTGTATAAATCGTCATCTTTTTAAACAACGGAGGTGAAGGAATTTTTATGTCACATTTTTTTAATTTTCCATAATAGTCTCTTTATATTTTTATACATATTCACAGTTGATAGTATGATCATGAAGTTTGTACTCTGAATACATTCTATTTTGTCTATTTGTGGAGGAGATTCTAAGCTTCAATCTGGAGTCTTGTAAGTTCGGCTTCACTTTTAGAAAGTTTCAAATTTCGGACAAGGTCATTAAGATCTCTCTCAGTGTAAGTAATCTCCCATATCATCAGATTTATTTCCCATTTCATCCTCCATAAATATTATATTTTCAGGTGCTTTGGCACTGGTAGTTCTTATGGTAAATTAGGGTACTGTGTGTTTTAATTTTGGATTGATGCTGGAAACGTTAGTCAAAGAAAAATAACAGTTGTGCAGGGATCTTTTGGTTCTCTCCGGATCATTGCAATAACTTTTATGCACTGAGAACTCCTTGTCCATCCTGAAAGAAGTTTGATGCAAGTAATGCAACAATAATAAGGAGCCCATTATCTTGATCTTGCTTTTTACCTTGATCACCAATTTTACATCTGAAATAAAGTTAATTTACTTTTTAACATACACAGTAAATTCAGAATTTTTCGATTCTTACACATTAACTCACCACAAATGTAACAAATAAAAGCCTGGATAGTTAACACAGTTTCTGGGCATTTTTGGCCTCTTGATATTTTACATCGTAAGGGATGAATTCAATTGAATAGAACAGAATCAAGCAAAGGGCTTCTAAAAAAATGAGTCATTCCTGGAATCCTCACAAATCAATGAATAGTTAAACCCAAATCACAATGTTACACCAACATGACATGGACACCAACACTCTCGGAATTTCAAAAGTTTATACACTTTTTGAAGAGACAATTAATAAAATTCGTGAGGCGCGTGCGGTACAACAGCTATCTCTGCTGAAATCGTTTTTAAATAAAAAATGAATAATAAATAATTAGTGTGGTGAAGAAGCAACAGTAGAAAACTTTACATATATAGTTTAAATACACATTAACGTTTATAAAAACTAGCAGTATAAAAGACAAACAAAGCACGCCTTCGATATAAGTTTAAATAATAGACTTACGCAAAAATAATTAAAACGTATACACATTAACGCACTACCGTTAATAAAAATCAGCAATAATTACAAAATCATTTGGATATTCACTAAGATGTGCAAGAAACTGCAAACAATACTATCATCAAGCGTTTGCGAAACTAACAAATGAGCAAATACAATTTTACTTGAAAAATAAAAATTCACAATGGCACTGTAAAAATGCATCCATGCACATGAATCAGCCGAGGAAGATGAAAGCGAAACTGACACCGATAGTAATGAATCTTAAAACGGGAAAAGGACAAATAAAATCGGTTAATCTTACTAATGAAGACCGCAATAGAAAGTTAGATTTTATTTCAAAATTAGAATAACAATTATCTACGAAATGAAATTGAATAACTGAAAATAAATATAAAACCGATAAAAACAAAACGGGCCAAGAAAACCTAAAAAATAATATAATGGTAATGAGACAACCACAAGTAGAAAAAGAACATATTCCTAATATTGTCGACAAAATTAGAAAATGCCTCCATGTTGATATAAAAAAAAGATATAAGCTACAAGACTGTAGGAAATTAACGTTGTTTCAGTATTGGAGCCAAGTGTTTGAAATAAATTAAACTCAATAGTATTCCAAAAACTCCATTTTAATTATTGAATTGTAGATGTTACACGAATTTAATAACACAATATCAAAATAATATGTTGTTTATATGTTTCGGGAAAACAATCTTCCCAATATCAGAACTTAATCTCGATGTGAACCAATGGTCACATTTCAAATTAATTATTTAAACTTTTTGGAATTAATTTTATTTTTAACATAATGAAGTTATAAAATTTTTTTTTCATACTGAAAATAACATTGGAACGTGTTATTAAAGTTTAAATTTCACCTTAACTTTCACCATGTTACAATACTGTAGGAGTCACAAATAACCTTAGGATATGTTTTAGAAATGAAGATACTAAAAAAGTTATTTAGTATCTTCATATAAGAAACCAAAACAGTCCAAGAGAAAATGACACATCAAAATTTAGGTCTGACGTCCAGAGGTAATATTTTCATAATCACGAACTAAACTAACCTTGGAAAATCAAAATCTACTAAAAATAGTTAGACTACAAAAAGGAAAATAACTTCAAATATGCCTAGTTTGCAAATAAAGTAATGTTACGAAAGACAGTAAAATTATTACTCGCCTCCTCGAGCGACATATTAAACGCAAACGACAAGGAAAACTAAGTACCTATGAATCTACACAGACCATTATTAAAGATACGACGACAAGCCTAATGCATCAAAAAGTTCAATCATTAAGAAATAGTATAAATAACATTGATTACTCAAAGAAGAACCAAACAGCAAATTTCTAGGAATCACGGAACATTCGCAAAACGAACAAGAAATCCAAACACTAGCAATAGCAACTTTACGCTATCGTCATATTTTTGCAGGAAACGGGGAAGACATGGTGGAACTGCAATTTTCATCAAAAACTGTATTCAATTCAAAGCAAGAGCTGAAAGCTAGGGAAAACATTATTGAGTGCATATCTACACTGAATTTTCCAAATAAAAAAATTATAATTACATATAGTATTATACCGACCACCAAATTCATATTTTGATTAACACTATAGAATATTTTGAGATTTTACTCAAAAAATTAAGCTATGAACATTGTAATTTGATAATTGCAGGAGATATCAACATAAATTTTATTGATAAACATGTAAAAAAATCGTGTACGTGATAGCCACTCCATCTTTCATATACCGGAAGTCCTACATCTTGCAGAAAACAAAAGTTGAACCTTTTAGTTTTGACATGAATCTCCCGCCTACCCATGAATCCCACGGTACCCTTATTTGACTACGGCGCGGACAGCTTCTTGACTCACATTTTGCCCGTATTTGCCTACGGCGCGGATAGGAAATCCGGTTTGGTATGGCCTACGACTCCTCTTGAATATCTTTTCGGCTAATTTTTAAAAGAGCAGTTTGGCATGCCTTGGTCTTATGAATTTGCTTTGGGGCGGTCTGCTGACGTTTTTGACTTCATTTTTCCTCACTACCGCTTTTGAGTCACTCTTTCTTCGTGTCCGCTCTGCGTAAAATTGAGGTCCCTGAGTCTTACACTTGTTCCCCAAGTTTTATTTTTTTCAACTTTCATAGGAACCGAGATATTTGATGTAGTACAATAGCCGGTCTCAAGTAAATCGATCGCAAACTTTACGAAATAAATTACAGATTTTAAACATTATAAAAACAAAATAACCCGGATTGTACTGGAATGTACACCTTACTCAACCGATGAATTATATGATTTTTTACTGTAATAATAAACTTAATAAGTTATACACAACTATATATACATATAATATTATTCATATTACTATTAACTACATTTTGTTATTTTTAATTACTAGATTTTTGACGTGTTTTTCTATAATTGGTTGTTACAAATTTATTGTAAATCTTCTGATCTTATGGAAAATAAATTATCTTTTTATCTTTATCTAAAATATTTTGTTCTAAAAATAGTCCCATAAATTTGAAGTTGAGAAAATATGTCCAGAAATGATCCTTCCCCACAATCCACAATCTAATAATTTGCTTTTCTGTTTTTAGGTATTGAATTGCTGGGCCCAAAACACAGAACACTGTTCATGATATTTATAAATATTGGAAAATTCCAAAGCTACTAACCACCAAAACATAGCTGACTTATTTGCTAAGTTCTTTTCTAGTGTATAATCGAAAGATAAAGTTGATTGTTCAAGGTATCAAACTTTCATACAGTCATCAAGTATTTATGAATCCATTTAAATGTCCAAAGCGGACCGGCTCCCGATTCACTATTTCTAAGGAATTGTGTATGCTCCTTATGTGAACCTCTAAACTCCTTTTTAACTTGTCCTTGTCTGCGGGTACTTTTCCAAACATGTGGAAGCTTTATAATCCCAATATTTATATCCGGTGACCGAAATTATGTTAAAAATTACTTAGGAATTACCTTGAGATCCCATATACCAAAAATTATTTATGCTATTGTAACAAAGTAATTAATATGGGAATTTAAAGGTATAATATGTCAAAATCAGCATGGTTTTTGTTCATGGAAGATCGGTAGATATCAACTTAATAACTTCAAAATATTTATCCTTGAAACCTTCGGACAAAAAGCTTGTGTTCATTCAATATACACTGTTTTCTCAGAAGCATTTTAGAGTTAATCATGATATATTGATTTATAAAGTGAGGTTTGAGAATCGGAGATAGCATTATTGAGTAGCTCCATAGTTTTTTTATCTTCTAGAAAAGAATTTGTTAGGATAGAAACTTTATATTCCAAGAAAGGTACTTCCGGAGTTGCACAATGGTCGCATACTGGTCCATTACTGTTTAATTTATTTATTAAAGACATACATTCTATGTTCAAAAACTCATCAGTCTTACTATTTGCTGATGATATCAAGCTTTTTAGGCAACTAATATATGTAGAGGACTCCAAACTGTTACAAAGGGATATTAACGCCTTCGGTGAGTGGTGTAGATTATATTATTTAGGTGTCAATATTGAGAAATGTTACGTTATGTCATTTCAAAGATCAAAAGTTCTAGTCAACGTAACATACTTTTGGAATAATAATTTTGCTTCGTTCCAATTGGGGACAAAAACTTACGTAATATGAACAGGTAATAGAATGGAATAAATTAAGTTACTTTTGTTAAGTCACAATCTTTGTAATGTTATAATGCAGGTACAAAACAAAATGAAATTTGTATGCTTATATTTTAAATTAATTGCACATAACCCACTTCATCATTTAGCCTAATGCAAAATATGAAAAAATGCTTGTGGAAGGAGGTATGTAACTTTTTTATTCCTTGAATAAATATTTCAACCATTTTTCATCCTTCACAACAATTTCGCCTCATAGGAATAATATTTTTTACAATGTATGAAAACTTTAATTTGCACTTTCTCAAAACTTACCTTTTTTAGATACCTCCTTCTTCCACTCAAAAATTCGGATTACAGAATAATTTTGTTAACTAACCACACAAACCCATACAATCAGTACCAATATAAACATTTTTCGATTTGCAATAAATCAAAATATTCTTCCAGCACGAATCCTGGACAAGCAAATCCGGATTCCCAATTATAATATTCAAACATTGTGCACGAGTCATAGCGACATTCAAACGTCTTGTGCTTGAAATAAAACCAATATTTTGGCGTGCATCAAGTGCTAGATATTCCGAATTAGATCGTACAGTTGAAATTATAATAATGTTGAACTCTTGACCTTGGAATTCCTCAACCGAACCGACTTTTGGCATATCAAATTCAGCTTCAATGATTAATTCACGAATTTGCTTCACCTGAAATATGATATATTATTATATCTAATACAAGGATTGCTATTAATATCTCTAATATTTGTGAGAGAGGTGATTTCAGAATTCTTAGGTGGGGATATTATTTAGAGCGAATTAATACTTCTCCCGGTAAAACAAACTAATCACTTAATAGCATTTATTTCGTAAAAACATATTCATAAAAAAGTAAATATACCACTTCTACTGACTATAGAACGAATAATGGCGCTCCTGAAAAACTAGCGTGTTTTCTATTTGCAACCCACTTATGTCTTGAAAAAAGGTTGAAGCATAAAAGTTCTCTGCGATTGGTTGGTTACATAACGCGCTTTAATTTAGATAAGAAAATATCATTAACAGCAATTCATTCATGCAAAAGCTCACATGCACATTACACAAACACATTCAACAACGGTGTCATAACCATATCTGTTATTCTAAATTATAGGTTCATTGAAAGCGTTTAGAATGAATTTGAGATGAATTTAAAAAACACCAAGTTAATTTCGTTGAAATATCCATAAAATTAAAATATAATAAATTAATTGAAGTAACTTCTTTTGTGCATGAGATGTAATTCTCCAAAACAAAATCTTTATAATATTAGCTAATATTCTGAATTATAAGTTCCATACTGCTTCTTTAAGGTGCTATGGTTATTACAGTGTAAAATGTGTACGTTAAATAGTTCTACAGTTCATAACAAGTGAAAATACCTTTCTGTGGCATTGAATATTTAGTCACCGAACTTTGGTTAACACATGCGCTGTTGTAACTTTATTCACGTACTAAGTTCGTACCAAAACGCTCTCCGTCGTTCTTTGGAACTCCAAATACTAGATTCAATCAAAATCCTTCATTTTAGTTTGCACCTGCAGATGCGGTTATTAAATTAATCTATTACATAGCTAATAGTATCTTGTTTGCTTAGATTTAACTTATCTGCTAAAAGAACTTTATCTGTGAAATATGCACTAAATTTTTATATAAGTATAAGTAATTTTTATATAAGTATATAAGTAATTTTTATATAAATTTTTATATAAGGAAATTTTCTTACGTATTCCTAATAGTATATTTTACCTAAAACGATTTTAGCTTTGTTCACTTGGATAAACAGTTAATCATATTTGTGAACTTATAAAAATTTTGCCAAGTACAAATATTACTAACACATGACAAGCGGTTGTTTTGACGTTTCGCATCTCATCAGACATATGTGCGTAATGCCTCTTCTAATGAGTAATGTCTCTTCGACTTTAATAAGTACATTGCTACAATACTACGAAATTGCTTTGTACCATTAGAAGAGACATTACGCACACATGTCTGATGAGATGCGAAACGACGCAACAAGCGCTTGTCACATGCTAGTAATATTTCTACTTAGCAAAATTTGTATAAGTTCGCAAATAGGATTAATTGTTTATCCAATATAACCTAAAATCGTTTTATCTAAAATGTACTATTAGGAATACTAAATTCCAACAATATATATTAGCAAATTTTTAGTTTTTCTCCATCTTGTAGCTTCAAATCGTTTCATCAATGTGAAAGCATCGTTTCATCTAAGTTCATCAAAACCATACTGAACATGCTCTGGCTTGAAATGATACCAGTCAACCGCTGCAGATTTCAATTTGTTTACTATCACTAATAGTAACATATCATCTGGTGGATTATATGTCTCCTTAATAGCATCTACTTTTTTAAACCACTAACTTACATCTTCATTATGAGATGCGCTAAATGTAGGAAGTAGTAATCCTATTCGGCACCATGCACTCTTCTTTCACTTGATTGCAAAGCTCTTACAGTGGTTACCACTAAATTTTCTAAATTTACCATACACTGCTCACCATTTCTTTGCGGTGTATTTTAGAACTAAATTTGCAGTTTTATGCACTTATCTGGTTAGCCGGTCGACATTTTGCAGAATTGGAACTTATACCCCACACCTGGACTGTAGGAGAGGAGATTTCTTAATGTTTATTCAGCGTCGATTTATTCTTTTCTCGATGTAAAACGTACTAATCACTCAACAGCATTTATTTAGAAAAAAAAATAAGCCATAAAATTTATAACCGTAAAAACGTAATTTAAAATTTAGACACGTATATATTAAACTTCTTACTGTGCCTATAAGAAAGCTCATTCAAAAGACACAAATCAACCCACTCCCTTTGGATGCTCGATCTGTAAGAATGAGACTATAAAATGTGTTATTGTGTTAAACAATTCTCTCAACAATCTCAGCATCAGTTTTTCCTCTTTTTGTTTTCTTTTTCTATCTTGTTCAATTATTCCAACAGATATCGTTTAAGCTCTGACTACGAGATAAAGTAGTTGAAACATTTTCTCGTAACATGTCATAAAACATTTTCTCGTTTTTTCTCCTTTGGTAATAAAGTGGATTATAACCTGGGTTATATCCACTTCATTCTTACTATCCTGATCAAAGCCATTAATTTTATTTTATGAATCACTCTGTTCAATTCCATTATTTTGAACCTTATTTCGTTTACCATTTTTCTCAACATTCTCTTTATGTTTATCAATAACTCTTAGTTAAAAAATTTGTTTTCTATCGGATGCCCTTAGAGAATTAGCACAAATAAATTTGCTTCTGTAATATGCTTTTTTATTGAAAGTGATCAGCGGCTTTGTAATATTTCTTTGCTCTGATGAAGGTTTGTAAGCAGTATTTTTTTCTTGTGTTTGCCTGCGTATGTCTGTATATGTTTTAAAAATAAGCTTCGTCCTCAGGGTAATTTTCATTTAAATCTCAAATTGTAATTGCAGAAAATCATTTATTATTATTCTCAAGTTAAGCTTTTCAAGGTTATTGTCAGTTAGTATCTCGTGAATCCCACTTAGTTAAATTGTTAAAATACTGGTCATTATTTATTATATTTGCATGATTGCAAAATTTGACGCAGAACATCAACTATTGTTTTAATAAGTTTCTTTGTTTCTCCAATCTTATATTTTCCCATTATTCTACAAACAACTGAACTTAATGCGCATTCGTTGTGAATAAGACACTAATGTGTGATTAAATTCAGGAATTTGAGGCCCACATTTATTTGGCCCATACGTTGTTTGGAACCACTTCCAATAAATCTGATTTCGTACTCCGTACTTGAATCCCATAATTCATACTTTAGATTATAATGATTAAAACAAAAATATATTTCAAACAATGTAAAAATATGGAAATTTAATTCAAATTAATTTTGATTAATTACAGTCTCCTGCTGAGGTAAATTACGAAGAGTTTTTGCTCCTTTCTATGATTTTTAATTAAACAATGCTTTAAAAACTGTTATTTAGTTAAAAAATATTTTTAAAAATTAACATTATTGTTTATTTTTGAGAAAGGGAAGTCCCCAGAAACGAATCAACCAATTTTAACATTTAGTGAGTTTAAATAATTGAAGCGTATTTGGAATACTCTAGCTGAATTGAGTTATTCAATTCGAACATTCGGACCTACACATTCACTCATGCATATACAAATAGCAGACCTTATTCAAAAACCACTTTTTTAATCTCAGGGATTTCCAAAACGTGCTTCCCAACCAAAATTTCATAATCGAAAATTATCATAAATCCTATAGATCTCATGTGCATATCTGCACAATATTTGCTATGTATATATTTGGTACGTACACAATATCCACATATACGCTTTTATATTATTATAAATAGGGCTATGCAATAATAAATTAAATAAAAACTCAAATACCTGTCTAACATAAGGCGAAATAATGCCAATATCTTCAGATTTAGCACCCAAACGATATAATTCATTCAAATAAAAAAAAACCAATCCAGCTTCGTCTGGATTATACCACGATGGTGAATCTTCTGCTTGGTAATTAAATCCACGCAACGCATGAAAAACCAAACAAGGAACCGATCCATTACTAGATTGAGGCAAAATTTCTTTGAAGGTTTTTAAAAATTTGACTTCCTCACTCGTTTCGGGGCAAATCTATAGAAATACAAAAACATGTACATCTAAATCTAACAGAAACGAAGCTATGTAAATACAATTATAGTAAAATATTAGGCAAATAGTTCTAAATGAGACTATACGTCCGCTTTGAGCAAATTTGATCTTGGACATAATGAAAACTTTGATGAGTATCTTATAAAAATGCTTGTAAACGGTACATAAATTTTTGTATTTCTTCTTTTTTCTTTACTTTTACCGAGAACGAATTAGCATAAATACTCTGAAAGCACATTTACTAGCGATCCTCAATACATTTAGTACCTTCCGCTTAGAATTTATCCATATTTAATCATATCCTTGATTCCCATGTACACTTTGTACACTTGTCTCCTTTGTATGATTTTCCTTGTTTGTCAGGTTCTTGTTAATACCATGCGTAACCTCGTTAAAAGTTTTCATTTCAAAAAATACAAGAAGCATAAAGAGGAAAAGAATAATAATATTTTAAACTAGCATTAATTATCTTACCGTTGGTCTCAGTTCTCCATGATAAAAAAGTTCGTTCGGAATATGCAAAATTCCGGGTAGCGATCGATAATTGTATACTAGACGAGTCACCAAACGAGGATCATAACCATTCGTCTCTGGAAAACCATCCTTATCTCTCAAATATGGAAAGCGATATAATAATCTCTCCATGTAAGACTCGCCTAAACCCAACAATTTGGCTTCCCTTGATAATACTACAGGACCTAATTGCATAGGATCACCTAGAATATGGAAAAACACACGACTTTTGAAAAATTATCGTTTATTTTCTAGTATAAAAAAAAAACTAACATAAAAATACGTTAAAAATTAAAAATCGTACTTCCTTGTACGTTGCCTTCAATCAAACATACGTATAACAGTAGTAAATTACTTAAAGCCATTTTTCACCTGATGCTGGCTACAAAGTGAAACCGATCGTGAGTCAAAAAAATCTATAATATACAAGGAAGTACAATTCTCAATGATTTCTTGATTTGACAATTTTCAATATTAAATAGATAGATTTATTAAAGTAAATATTCTTAAATTCCTAAACTATTTACAGTCGGTTCGATAAGTTAGACAAAATATAATTCGCAAACAGAATTCTTTAGAGCCTGAATTGACACGAACTATTGCAGATAACAATGTTATAGCATATAGTGTGTGAAAAAAATATAACGAGATATGATGATTATATATAGTGCGCAAAGTTGTGTAAATTGTTATTTCATTTAAAATGCTTGAAAATATCTGTAGAAGCATATGAAAAGTTGAAAGTTAATGGTAAAATCAATCAATGGTTTTGTAATACTTGCATACAACATTGTTTACGCGGCAAACAGTAGCTGTCGGAGCTTGAAGCAGCTCCAAACATGAGGCCGTGGAATCATCACAATGCATATACACTTTATTAATATAATGTAAATTATTTCAGATGTTAATAATTCATCAGATAAAAGCCAATATTATAAGATCTAACAATCAAGTATATTCTGAGAATAAGAATTACAATTCTTATGCTCCTGAATATTCTCAAGGAACAAAAGTTTTATATAGATTTAGTTGCAAGGCAAATGTGCTATACTTTTATAATTATTATTTAACGAAAATGTATATTTCAGTACGAAGCATCCATTAAATAAAGGCTCTTTATATTACTATTCCTGGAAAAGAATAGATCCAGAAACATCATTCATGGCCGTAAGGCTATATTAGTAATAATTTAATAAGTCAATTATTATTGTTGATAATTCAAATCATGTTTTAAAATAAACAGCAAATGCATTTAAATTTATGTACAAACAATCTTGCTCGGTAAAGCGTGTATACATATGATAATGAACTAAATTGTTTGGTATTTTCAAAAAACTGCCATTGTCGAGCGAATCAAGTAACTAAGCCAAATTAACAGGCTACTTGATCAAACATGACATAATCTCAAACTGAGAACGTACTTTTAATACAGAATCCAAAGAAAATACTGAAACCAGTTTCTGGGCAACAAAAGTATTTTAATTCATGAAATAAATATGCCAAACAATCCCTCAACAATCTCCATCTGGAACAACAGCTAAAGCTAAAGGAGATTATTCTGTCCGAATTCTCTGCAAACAAAAGCGAAGTTCAAGAATTAAGAAAAGAAAACTATGGTCTTATAAAGGAAGTAATGGACCTCAAAGGTGTGATAATCAAACATGAGCAATGTATACATCCTGTTTCAAGTATAAATCAGTTTAACACCGATATTACAGTTTACCAACAAATGATAAAAACATAAACAATAACATTGTTGTTGTTGAAAAGGCAAACGATAAATCCAAGTCGCAAATATCGGACAAAACGCAAAATAATGAGGTTACTCTCGATTATAGCTATACAAAAACGTCGATTTACGCCAATTGTCAAAGGGAATTTAACACATTTCTCTTTAAAAGGAGTAGCTAAATTGGTCAGTTTACATGTGTCCAGACTACATCCTACTGTAACTATGGAAATATTAGAATAACAAATGCATATACTGCAAAACTAATATCCAAGTTACTTAAATAAAATAAGTCAATTTGGCCGGTGCGAATTGTGGTAACCCTGTTTGTGGTTTATTAACTGCAGTTAATTGAAAGATATATTCAATAAATATTAATTCCGCTAGTAAGTAAGATAGCATTTAAAAGTGTTTTAATTAAAAATAAATAATTAAATATTATTTATTCCGTTTTGAAGCGTAAACAAAGTGTTATCACGCCGTATTGTCTGTTAGATTGTAAGATACGGAAGGAGAACGTATGATTATCTTTACGGGATATGTTAGTGAGAGAGAGAGAGAGCTGATCCTCGTCCGTGAATAAGCATAGCTATGCGTTGCGGATACCATATGCATGTGAGCGTATATGTGAGCATTAGCACTGCTGGTCTCACTGGCCCGCTATACCACACACAAATGTGTTAACCGCTATACTTTGCTCCGAATATTGTAGGTTGTTATGACGCTGAAATTAAATTACTATGACTATCGTTCATCTCCCACTCTAATAAATAGAGTGGGAGATGAACGTACGTGCGTAATGGAACTGCAGGTCTCACTGCTACACTCATATGTGTGTACTGTGTATTCCGTGTTCTATAAAAGAGCGAGCAGTTCGCATGTAAATGAGATCCTGCCTTCGGCTCGTCGAGAGCAGTTAGCGGAGCCTGCCAGACTGACATCACGAGCCACCAGCCACCGTTCCACATAAGCCGCAGAGTTAAGCGTGTTGGGTGAGCATTATTATTTAATTTACACTGTTTCCGTTGTATTATTGTAATTGCATTCGTTGATTAACTTTCTCTGATATACCGTATGATAGATTGTATGCATGTATTGTATGAATGGCTTTGCTTCTACTCATACAGCTAAGTGTATACTAGTGGCTTGTGATCTACTGCCAGCTGTGGTCACTAGACACGTGACGTCTGTGTTTCACCTCGTTACGTGTCTCAATCGAATTTTCTTTCTCTACCCTATTACAGTGTGTACTGTTGGCTTTTGCTTCATAGCCAACTGTAAACACTAGACATCGTGACGTGTGTGCCTTACCTCGTTTTGTGTCTCAATATTAATCCCCTTCATGCCCTTCGAGAGTGTATACTCCTGGCATTTGATTCATTGTCAGTTGTAAGCACTAGACTTTGTGACGTATGTGGTTCACCTCGTTACACATCTTAATTGTACATCCTTATCCTACCAAGAGTGTATACTATTGATTTGTGATTGAGTTTCAATAGAAGTCACTAGGCAACGTGACGTTTGTTTTTCACTTCGTTACGTGTCTCAGTAATCCTTTTCCGAGCTACGTGTCTGTTCCGTTAGTTGTGTGCTTGAACGTACCGCTACCTTCCTGTTATGATATATTACGCCGCTGTTCCGCTGTAGAAGTAATACCTGTTAGATGCTCTCCGCGTCATTATTTTATCACCGCATTATCATATTGCTTTTCATGCACCGCTGTTATAACAAGCGCTGTTTTTATTAATAAGCATTTGTACCGCTGTATATAGACTGCTTGAAGTGCTTTGATCATTTAACCGCCATTATTGCGGTATTGATTTAATTTGGTGTTCATATAGCACCATTTATTCATTTACTTATTAATTGACATTTTATTGTGTATTAATATTTTCTTTCTTTGTCTGTTTATATTGTCTAAAAGAACAATACACGGTTATGTTAAATCTGTAATGCTATTTCACTAATTAGTGGATACGTTGATTTTAGATACCCCAAGCAAGAACGAGAACCTCTGGACAAGTCAGAAGACTCGTAGCTACCTAAGCCCTCAGAAAACATATGAGGACCGGAACAACAACATTAGTTCGAAGTTAGTAAGAAGTGCAATCTCAGTTTAAATGGACCTGGTGCCCGAGAAAGATTCCCGAAGGCCGTAGTCATTCTGTATTAAATAAGATATTTGATATTGGCTATTTTTGTGATAGTCGCTAGGCTCCCCATTAGCAGCATCGCGTGTAGGAGTTCCGTTAGCATATCAGCGTAGCATAGTACGTCACATATTTTGGCGCCCAAACAGGGACGCTATGTAGACCGTCGGCCACTGTCATAGTGCGACAACGCAAAGAGCGCGTAGTGGTCAGAATATATTCATCTTTTAAATTATCTCTTGAAGAAAATCAAATGGAAAGTGTAAACAATCCGTGTATAGGCTAAGTGGTGTCTGTATATTTCTGTTTTTCCGTGGCATACACCAAAAAAGCCAGATACCATAGCTAACCATAGCGAAAATGATACCAACCCACAATGTGCCAGTGCTGCAGATGATTGTATCAAAAATGAAAATGAATATGTACAAATTATATCAAATCTATTACAAACAAATCGACGGGTCTCGGTAAATTATGCATGGAGGAAAAACTTGTCGCTGTTTGCCTTTGCCTCACAGAACACTGGCTTCATACACAAAAATTGGAACCTATACCCATTAAAATCTTATAATCTAATTGCAATATATTATAGAGCACGTAAAGTACATGGTGGTGTATGTATTTATGTTTCCAGTGACCTGGAAGCAAATCAAGTAACATTTATAAAGGAAAATTCCTTGGAATGATAACTTTGTTTTAGGTACAAAACTAATCCTAACTGGCGACTTTAATATATATTTTCTAACGCGGAATAAACCCAAAAAAGAGCATATAAAGCTTCTCAATACCTATAACATGAAACAAACCATGAATGAAGCAACAAATATTGACAATAGTTACCGTACATGCATTGACAACATTTTCACAAACAACTTATGAACTCTTATCTAATGAACAGAAAACAAGCAGTTTATAAAGACGGAACTATTAGCGGACTAAAAAATATTACAAGGAGAATACCACCAGGGTCTATTTTGAGTAGTAAGAGATAGCCGATTCTAAAGCGCCTCCAAGCCTCCAAGACCTTACATTAACTCGTTCTAAAATATTATAGCCTCCCAGACGTAACCTTAACTCGTTCTAAAATAATAATCGTTCCGTGGAACGGTATTTTTAGATATTTCGGAACTGACATTGAATTTGACAGCTGTCAAATAAAAATCCAATATGGCGGCTGGTTGGGGTAAAAAAGTTACTAGATTTATCACTAGACTGGGGGAAAAAAAGTTACTAGATTTATCAGTAGGCGCGAAATTTGAATTCATCGTAGTTCCGTCGTCGTCCGTGCCTTCGTCATTGAACCCGTCGTAGTCCCGTCGTCGCCCGTCTTCGGCGCCGTCTTCGTTGTT
>WYDF02078779.1:0-39078 GCA_009867245.2 Adranes taylori | reverse complement strand
TCTAAAGAGATATAAAGAGGATTTAATTAAGTAATTAAAATTCATATATTGGAATACACATATTTCAATTTTGAAACAGTATCACCTCTTTTGTTGTATTAGACTTTCCTACCATTCAGTCTTTTCTCGATTAAAAATATCGAAATTTAATTAAAATATCTAGTAACTTATTTACGACGTCGAATATAAACAAAACCATTTGTCTTCAGATCTTTTAAAATAAAATAAGTTATATAATCACAAAAACCTATTAGTAGTCTGTCTAGAGTAAGAAACTAAACAAAATGACTTAATACCTTTGAGCTGTTACAATATTTTTCATCAAATATGTACTTTGTAAACCATACGCATTGTTCACTAAATGGGGTACATTATATTTCTTTGCCAATATTGCAAGACCTTCGATATTATCACACGCTCTTGGTGCAAAACACGAACTAGTTGACATTATACATAAAATATTTTTTGAACCAAAATGTTCAAGTTGATCTTCAAACATCTCCAAATTGGTTTCTAATTGATCGTTGTTCCTCTTTAATGCTATTACAATAGGAACCAATCCTTTTTATTATAAAAGAAAAATTTTATTTGAGTTATCAACACAAAAATGAAATACACGTAGACTTTCAAGAGAGCAGCAATAAAAAACCCCAACATATTTAAAAAATAAACTTTAAGTTTACAAATTCATTTCATGCTTTTAAAACTGCAACAAAATAATAATCAATATCCAACTTAAGTTATCTAAACCTCTTTTTAATGATGTGCCTATTAACACACTCAGGGAGAACTAAAAGCCTCCTCAAAACCGAGAAAAAAGTACCCATTTTTGCGTATTATGATCTTATACTTAAACTTATAACTTTCTGCATACAAGTTTATCCTCACTTCCCAAAAAAAAACCCTGGATTCTGACTCTCTGGAAAAAGTCCCTGGATTCTGACCCTCCAAGAAAAATCAAATTCTGGATGCGTCCTTGTACAAACATATTTCTCTGGCTTTGTCACGGTTGATTAAATGGTCCCCTTCTTCGTATGATAAAGAAAAATCAGTATGACAAAAAATGTAGTGCGCCGGATGAATAGAAGATATAGTTCAACTATAATTTATCAGTTTTCTCTAATATCAAACACTCGCGGTTAATGTAAAATTTGAAGAAGTTTAAGAATTTTTATGTTAGAATTTTAATATTCATTTCTACTACAAGTGAAAATATAATTCTTGAATTATTACCTGCTGTAAAGATACTTTTAACGCAAGCTTTCTGGTCGATTCGTGACCAAAGAACTAATTTGGAATGTGGTCGCTCAACCTGAAGATATTGCATGCACAAAACTAAACTCATGGCAGTGGCCACAGGTACCATAAGGCATTCTATAGAAGGAGGTGCACCTTAAAATAGAATAAATGTTTATTAATTTAAAATAGATTAAACATTCAATCTGTTATTAACATATAAAATTAGTCCTGTGCAGAAAGAAAAAAATTCTATATGGAAATTATTCTCTATTCCAGATATTTTCTCAATTTAAAAAATCAAAACAAAAGCAGCGAAATTGTTCAAATTAATAAGTTATTAAAAGCAAATGACACCAATGTTACATCTCAGGTGTCCCGCGTATATAGACGAAACAAAAAAACATTTCTGTTAGAATATCGAAAACTCGATTAAAAATAAATGTATTCTACCTAATTCTTTGAATAAATCTTGAAGCATTTTATGGGACAACTGTTGAATTAAACTTGAGCCAGCCGCCTTTGGTTGTGACTCCGTTAAATCACCAGATCTGCCAATACCATGACCAAAGTGAAAATGTCGTCTTGCAACAATATCTAAAAATCAAATTCCATTTACTAAATTAATACTATTATATAGAATTTTACGAGCTAACGAATAATTGTTAGAAAAGTATGTTGCGTAAAAAAATGTAACAACTATGTTTATTATTAACTTTCGTTAGACCATTACTTAAACCAGTTTTCTATCTTAGTAACAAATGAAGACACTGGTGTATTTAGGACAGGAATGCTTGATCACTCTCATGTGTCCCCGTACATGGAAGTAACGAAATATTGTATTTGTAAATTGTGATAAAGATGTGAAATACTTGTGAAAACAGTAACGCAAGTGATAGCCACATATAGTTTCATGTATTGCTATGTAGAGAGCGCTATCAATAACATGTGGCTTTCTAAACGAAACTTTTGAAGTTAACTAGCTGGGCAAACACACACGTTCTATCCTTCGAGTATTCACTACACGCAGTGCCGCCCTTGAAAACTGCTGACAAATCTTTTGCGATACTGTTCATAAAGCCGCGCTGAAAGCGTAGGAAAGAGTTTGTAAGTCTTTCTTGCTACGCTCCGATCTACATGACAAGCCAAATTACACTTTTATCTATACACCTTTTCCTTTGACAGTTAGTCGGGCGCACAAACATGTGATAAATCATCTGACTGTTTTTGAGTTACTTTTTTTAACCACGCGCCATTCTTTCGTGACGTTCTGGCTCGCCATGATTAATCGAAGAATAGAATGTGTGTGTACATATACGTTCAGCTATTTAAATAAAGATTGGCATATATTTTGGATAACTTTTTATTTATAGGGCCAACGTTACACACTGACAAATGTAAGTAATTCAAATATGTATAATGATAGAAATGGACGTAATTTCAAAATGTAGTCTGGTTGTCTTTACCTGAGGCAAATCTAGCTTCTCTTTCTCCTAGACCGCAATTACCAGGAAAATTATTACTATCCATATGTGACAACTGCTTCAAAAATAAATTAATTGTTTCGGAATCCCAACCATTATCTGGTAATTTTCTCTGAAAAAATGGAAAAAAATTTATGAATAAGTTTTAAGAATTTAAATAAATTACATGCTGTAAAAGAATTCTAATCTGCTTTTTTCTTGATTTCAAGGCCTCTTGTCCTTGTTTCAAGTATGAAAATGGAACTAAATCTTGCACCAAAGAAATTGTTTGATCATCCATATTTGAATTTTAATTACTATATGTTGGCCGCACTGCCTTATCAAAAACAAATAACTTCAATCAATTTCACACTCCGTACTTTATGTTCGAACAAAAAATGTGTATTTCCACAATTTCTAATTATAATTATAAATGCATTAATTGTGGCTATCCAATTAAAGAACTGTATAAAAAGTATAGCCCAACTGTATTGAAATTAACGACTTGTGTAAGTTAAAAGATATATATCCAAATGAACTACTGTATCGACCACTGTCATTTTTTGATGTGTAGAATAAATATGTTACTGTGTATGGCAAAAATTATAACTTTTAAATTTCTTATTTTAAGGACAATTGCATTTTGGTAGGGGATAAATATGTTGAGTATGATCCTATTATTATTATAATAGATTTAGTTTTATTAAGTCGCGAAGCTTATAGACATGTACTTTTTAATACACCTTTTGCTGTAAGTAAAGTGAGAAAATTATTTGAATTTAAAAAATTATTTTCGAATATTAATATTACAGATGCACTGGAAGTTAGCATTAATAATTTTACTAATTGAAGCATATTCAGAATGGGTAATGACTTCACCTATAACGAATAAAAGTGACATAGCAAATAAAAAAGATGTAATACTAGAGGATTTTCAATCTGGAGATATGGAATTTTATAACAATTGCATCAAGGTTATATTTAGTGAGTTGCAGTTACTAGAGATAATATGTGTACATTACTATTTTGAGTCATTTACATACTCTTCGCTTAAACTTTTATGAAACAATAAGAAGCAGAAGTTTCTTAACTTTTTAGTCTTAACTACATTTTAGTGAATGAAATATCGGATATTTAACTTAAATATATGAAATACTAGTTAAGAAACTTTTTTAAATAATTTGTAATAAAATATTAAACGATTTTAATCATTCTATTATACATTAATTGAAGTTTGCGTTTTAGGAACATTAACGTATTTGGTCGTGATATTTTTACTTACGATTGCTTACAATCGTATAAATGAAAAGCAAAGACCACTGAAACAGTGTTTGCTCTATCTATGGAAATGTATAACTTTATCAAGTATAGGTGTATTCTTGTTCCTTCCATCCTTAATTTGGGATGGAAACGATATCAGAGAAATTCATATAATTTTCGTCACACTATACACCACATTGTCACAACTTTTGGCTTATACAGGTATTAAATTTAGTACGAAAGTAAACTATATTTAACTTCCTTTCGTATCATTGTTCGATACATTTAATAGATGGACATACACACACGTTCGCCTTCGAGTATTCGTTGCGCGTTTGAAAACAACTGACTAATTATTTGCGTTAGTGGTCATATGGCTGCGCCGTGAAAACGTAGGAAGGGATTTGAAGTCTTTTTGCACCGCTCCGTTCTACATAACAAGCCAAATGTCACTTTTTGTCTATACACTACATACAAGTTTTTCTTTGACAGCTAGCCGCGCTGCTCAAACCCTCAACATGTCAATGTTTTATTAAAAGTACTTCCTTGTTTTAACATTTATTTAGTCAAAAACCTTGTGGCCGATCAAGAACTATCATATGAGATGAACGTCTGAATGTTCTTGGCTTACATCTTTTTAATCACACGCCATTCTTTAGTGACGTTCTTGCTTGTCACGATTACTCGAACGATAGAACGTGTGTGTATATGGCCACCTATTATGCTAATAGTAATATATTTTTTTAGTTCTCGCAGGCATTTTTATATTTTAAAAATGCATTTAATTATTTTAACAGTTTTATATATTGAATAAAATTATTACTGATTTTGTTTTAATAAGTCATGGACAAATAAATATTTCAATATTTTCTAATGAGCTCAATTTATTGATTGTTTTGTTTATACTAAGTTATGTATTATTTTTCATGCATATATAATTTTCTATTTTATTTTTAGTAATATGTGAATGCTCAAAAGTGTGGTCTATATTTGTTATCATCATTTCATACTTATGCAAATCGAAGTATCTAGATATTTTCAACGCAACTTTAAATAATAATTATATAAGTATTTTGCCTGAGAATTGTTCAAAATGTGACTGATTTGTGGGCCGATGTGAATAATTGTGGGCACTCTGATAATTTTAAGATATTAATTTATTTCGTATAATTAGTAATATTTTAAATGGAAGGTTGTTCAATTATCTAAAAATAAAATTAATTTGAAATATATTCTTGTATGAAAATAATGAAGTGTGTGAATAAAAAAACTTGGCGATATAGACGCAAAGCTTATGGATTTTAGTTGACGTTGCTTTTATTTATATATTATATTAAATACCAATGGTACCTGGCAATCAATGTTATTACGGCCATAATAATCTGGTCTGCTTCCGACCGCCTGTGGGTGATGTAATTAATAACCAAGAAATAGGCTTACGCATGAAACACGTCAAAACGAAACGAATATAACGGTTCGTGTACTTTAATATAATTTTTAAAATATGTAAGATGCAGACATCAGAAGCTAATGCAGATTATCCAGCGGAAATTTCTCTTATGAGAAAGAAATTTAAATTACAATTGACAAAAACTATAAAAGATACAAGGAAAATAGAACTTGAATCCATAAAAAACTTAAAAATTCAAGTACCAGACGGCTTATTACACAAGAATATAGAGGAAAATATATTAAATGTACAACAGCATATGGAATTCTTAATAAATAAACATGCAGAGAATTCAGATACTTCAAGATACAGAATGGATACTTTAAAAGATTTGGTCACTCTGAAATCTGAACTCATGAAAAATCAAAAAGAGCAAGAGTTACTAAAACGTGTTCAAAAACATCCACATTACAATTACTTGAAATCTTTATATAGCACAGCAATGTAATTTATATAATTTCTTAATATATATTTACAATGTATCTGTGTATTTGTTTATGGTCCCCATTCTGCAAAAGTTGAACTTTTTATATGTTCAGGTTGAATCTTCTGTAAAGATAGCGGCAAATCTGTTCTACTTTCTAAATGTTCAGGGTAAGCCCAAAATGGAGTTACCATATCATCTTCATCCGTTTTATCTAAACTCTTTTCTTGACCATATTTTTCAATCCAAGCTTCGATTGTTGGAATTTCTGGTTTTTGTAAAACTTGTTGTAGCTTTGCTCGATCTTCATATTCAACATGCTGTTTAATATCATATAATTGTTGCTGTGTGTAATGAGTATAGAGGCAATTTGTTTCAAACTGACAATAGCCGTTAGCCTGATACCTACGACAAGGTCCTTTCGCCGCTTCTTCTTGAAGAATTGTTCTTAAATCTCGGTAAGAATCATAATGTAGCTTTTTTAATTTCAAGTGATGTACTTTGCTTAGATGTTTCCTTCTTGACTCAATTTCATCAACAAATGATTTGTCACAGTAATCGCAATAATATCTTCGGCTCATTGATGACTCTTGAGGTATTATTTTATAAGTGATGATTTGCTTTATTAGCTATCGAATTTAAGTTTTTAAAACTTTTAGCAAAACAGTCAACATGCTTATATGAAATACTGTCTCTGTTACTATACAGATTGTACCATACGAACTGACTAACTTTATTAATAGGTTACTGACTAACTTGATTGCTGATTTTACCAACTAGGGTTTCCACAATTGTAATATTTTTAGGGTATCTTTAAACTAAAACAGTTTGATGCTAGAAGTAAAAATTAACCACGATAATTTTTCAACAGCTTTGTCCTTTATATTAAGGTGCACACAGCGTAACAATAATTATAAAATGAAACAACCAAAATGTTCTTTAGAATTGTGTGTCAGAAAGACAATAAATTTAAAAATGATGAACTACTAATATTCTAATATTGTATTAATTTTTATTAGTAATAAATTACTGCTATTTAAAAAGTTTACTTAATTTAATTCATTTGTATCTTAAATAACAGCAGTAAAGTGAAATGTAAAAATGAAATTATGAACTCTCACCTTGAAAAAATATATTAGTTGTAACATAGATTAAAGTATGAAAAAGTAAGCTATGCCATAATACAGGACATAATTTCATATAACTAACTACTATGTATGTTATATGCGCTTGTATAGACTGCTTATTGGGTTTGCTTTCCGTGGTTCTTTATGGGGATATGATTAGGCGCAATCTATAAATTCCACTATTTACCATGAGCCCTAAGCTATGACCAACTAAATTTCATTTAACCTTCACTTCGCGTATAATGACCGGTTTATTGTGTTTCTCTTGATTCGAATATGATTTAGCGCCATCTGAAAGTTTTGATACATGACATAAATAAAAGCACTTCAAACTCATCAATGGATTCTCGTAGGCCATGGATTAAGCGAAGATATATAAGTATATAGAAAAGTAAGTATTTTTAATTTACTATAAAATGAATGTTTCTAAAATATTTATAAAAGTGAATATTAGACTATTTGTATATTCTTTTAAATAAGTCAATGAAATTTACCTGCTAATAAAATGCTGCATTCTCTTAAAACATACTTTTCCCAATGCAGGTGAGTCAAAGACGACATCACGCTGAACATGATCACTTTTTAATCTCCTTTTGAAATTTCTTCCTCTTTCATTTTTAGAGTATACTACATTCTTTATTCTTTCTTTTAAACATATCATATTCAAAACTAATTTAGGCGTGTTCTAATATGTAAAACAGTATGAGTTCTTTTTTATTTTGCAATACAACTTAAATACTCATGGTATAGTACCAGCAATCAATTTCATATTAAAAAGAGTTAGCACAATTAAATACCTTGGATTAAAAATAAACGAAAATCTATGTTGGAAGTATCATATTACAAATGTATGTCGAAAAATAAGTCCATATATTGGTGTGATGTACAGACTTCAAAAATATTTCAATAAAGAACAGCTAAAAAGTATATACTATGCAAATATAAATCCACATATTATATATTTAAATAGTATACGGGGAGGAGCAGCTAATGTACATATCCAACTAATTCAGAGACAGCAAAATAAGGACATTAAAAACAACTATAAATTACCATACAGAACCCCTACAATAGAAATATTTAAAGAATAAACATTCTCCCGCTAAACAAAACACAAATATGAACTGACACTTTTAATATACAAAATAATCAATAAACATATAAATGTGAAAATAGAGTACACCATTAATAACGAAATTCATCAGTATGAAACAAGAACCAAAGACTAAATCCACATAGGATTTAATAGAACAAACCAAAGTAAAGAAGACATCACGAGGAATTGTGTAAGAGAATGTAATAAACTCCCACACGCCATACAACAAAGCACATCAACAGATAGATTTAAAAGATTAGCCAATATGTATTTCAAAAACTTAAATTAATGTTATAATACTTATTTTTTATTTATTATCTGTGCAATTATTATTGATAGAAGTATTTCTGTATTATTTTTATAGTTATATTAGTATTACTGGTATTATTAATTTTGTTCTTATATTACTTTTATATTATTTTGTTACTTTGTATTAGAATGATTAATCAAAACTGAATATTTATATTGGATAAGTAAGATTAATTGTAAGCGTTTTGGACAGAGCGTTTATTTGAATGCTATAATAATAATATGTATATTTAAGGATAGACATATATCTGATATGTATCGCGCATGTTTATCTAACTAAATAAATTTAAAACAAATTAGATATCAATGTTGACAGAAAAAATTTCAACTAATTACATAAGTCACATTAGATCATACAATTTCAAACATTCAAATATATATCTGTGACAAAATGGATAGCACTGAATTTATGTATAAAAATGGTTTTTGGACATGGGATGACGATTATAATGATCTAACATTTAATAGGCAATATGAATGTAACAACAAGTTTTAAATATTTTAAAACCTTATTTAATATTTCAGTTATGACGCACCCAAGCAAACTACAATAAGAGAACCTACAACGCCAAAGAAACATCAAGGAAAAGATACATTTCCCACCTCGATTAAATTTAAAGATGTCATAGACAATGTGCATAAAGTAAATTAAATAATAAAATTATAATTTTAATTTCCTCTCAGATACTTATGTCAAAATATTAATAAACATGATTTAGAGTATTCAATGCCCACTATGAATTATGTGGATATTGTATAGGGTGAGCCCTTCGAAATAGTTTAGCAATATCCATTAAATATTAAATCATATTTACTAGAATCCTACATAATCTAAATTGCTGAAAAAAATAGTTATGTCATTTTGGCCGAAAACATCTCAGCTATAGACAATGTAGAACAATCGGAATAAAAAGTATTTGATTCACTCTTATTCCATTTTTAGTCATGTAAGTCGAAAATATCTATTTCTTGAGTAATTTTGATTAGTTAATAGAAAAAGCAGTTCATCAACACTTCTCTAAAATGTTATCCATTTTTCTTATAAAACCGAGGGTTTTTCAAAGTGAAAATTAAATAAAATTCCCAAAGTCAATGACATTCAATCTATGACAATGCATTCAACCCAATCATATCAAATATATAGAAATCAGCACGTAAAAGACAGTTTCTGGAATTAATGAGCCAATTTTATCCGAAATAATGTTTAGACCTCTATGTTTAAATCCATGTAGTCAATTTAACCTCGGCCTAATTCTATGAAATCCGATAAAAATACCGATAAAAATTTAAGTATTTTACCGATAAAAATATTAAACCTTTCTAGTTTAGTTAGTAACTCGCTATTAATAATTCAATCAGAAATATTTTACAAAAAATTATTAGTGAAAAACAATATTAAAAACGAAATACATTTTTTAGATTCAATTTCGGCGATTATATCAGCGACGTTTAAAACCAGACGAACCTGATTATATCACCATACAAGATATCAAAGACGTCGCCTTATTTATTGCTAATACACACGATCTTTCCGTTGAATTTATTCGATTCTTTCATACGCCTGAAATGGACAGATTTCTGAGAGCAATGATTATTTACATGCAATTTTTTTGCCAGGTATAATTCTTAGCACTTATAGAAATGGTTACATACATCTCCATACAAATTATATAAGTACGTAAGAAAATCTTCACTGCAAACATAAAACTATAATTAACAAGAAATTTTTATAGTAAGCGAATCAGGCGGAATACTCCTTAGTTCCATTAGGGAATGGATAATAAAATGTAGCATTCACAACTTCAGAGAAGAGCTTCGACACAACAGAGAAGAGACTTGTAAGATCAAAATCTCAGATTTGCTGGAACGTGATAAGCAGAGTATCTAATAAGATTAGCATGACACGCAACTCAGAGCAAATATAATAATAATCGGAGCACACTCTGCAGAAATAGAGTGCAGCTATATCTAGAGGAAAGAGAGATACTCAATATATCATACGAGTGTAAAAAATTGTAATTCAAAAGGAGAGACCTATTCGAAGCAACAAAAGTTAATTCATTAGTAGTAAATACATAAACATTAACCAGGAAATATTAAAACTAGTAAAATACACGGCCATATAGGACTGGGAATAAACAATCAGTGAAAGTACAATAAGGCCAACTGGATACAGTGCTGCTGGAGTGGTATCTTCTCAAACTGAGGCTGCCAAAAAGGTAGTTCGAAAATCAGAATCGATAATATACAAACAAATCCATCGGGCTAAATCTATGCACGGCCAATTTTATAAAATCATTGTCGAGTAAAAGCTGTCGCCACAATTAAGATTTGGTTTTTTAAGATGTGCTGGCCTGCGATCTGAGATTGCAGGATTTATTCTGGCTTGCCAGGATGGTATCATAAACACGCTTGTGTACGGTAAGAATATAATTGGCTAAAGCTGACAGATGCGTACAACCGAGCATGCAAGTCTCAACCAGAGAGTCTAATTCATATTCTTTCCGCATGTCCGGTGTACGCTAGAACTAAATACATCCAGCGCCATAACGCTGTCTTAAAAGAGCTGTATTACCATCTACGTCATTCCTACGGTATAGACATAGATCCGGTTTTACCCAACATCGTTAAAGATATTGATACCGTTGTTGAAAATTACGCCGTTAACATCTTTTGAAACTACGGTTTTCATACAACCCATCAAATAGCCACAAACAAACCTGATATCGTGTTGTTAGATGCCACTACGAAGAAGATGTTCCTCATCGAATTTTCTAGCCCCGCTGGCAAGAATATTGAAAGTAAGGAACAAAAAAGTGACCAAATATTAGGATTTGGTATGCGAGTTTAATATTCTCGTCATTCCATCAAATTGGTAGTCCTCATCATTGGAATCATGGGTAGCGCCAGGTCGTCCATAATAAACTATATTAAAACCATACCGACTTGTGCGGCCAAAGCTGAAGAATTAAGAAGTCAGATGCAAAAGCTCGTAATCCTGGGCACTTATTATAACAAAGGAACACTGAAAGAATATGTTAATACATAGAGAAACTTTGAGAACCAATTGTGAGCACCAAGTATATTAATGGCGAGAATACCAACTACGTTGTATATTTCTGATTAAAGTGATTATAATGCTGAAACATTTATAACTGATGAGACAACTCCTTTCTTTCATGACTTGTAGGAAATATAAAATCATTCTTAGTTATTAGCTATAAGCCTTCGCAGAGTTATATTAGATTTTCATTTAGATAATGGCTTTGAGTGTAATAATACGAAATATAATATATATTAAGATATTAATAAAGAGTAACTTGAATATATTAATATTTCTGAAAACATATTTATGTTGACAATCTTAAAATAAATATTTCTTTATGTATACATAAATAAAAGTTTTCCGACTCCTTTTACCGATACTCTAAACATAACATAACTTACTGCAAAAAATAGGTCTTCGAAAATATGAATCAAAGACGTGAAGAAGCACGAAGGAAATTACGTCAACCAATCGTAACTGCATTGGAAAACATCGTTCGAGATGATTTAGCAGATTTACGTTGTATGGTGGCAAGAGAATACAGCGTTTTGTTATTAGGCGTGGGAAAAAGTCGTAAATTTCATCATTTAATTTCGTCGACTAACTCTCTATCGGAAAGAGATCGTCGATTGTACGAAGCTCTGATCTGTATGACTGTAAGAGTTATTTGGATCGCATTACAAAGAAAACATCTAAATTTAATTGGTAATATAATGTCTAAATTATTTTATGTGATATGATTTATAGTTAAACTTTTATCAAGGGGCATCAATTTCTTGTTTTTCATAAAAAATTTGACACATACCATGAATATAGATATGGAAGTAAATCGGATGTTTCGTACGGATTCATTTAATGTGATAGCACATCGTGGAAGATCTTTTAAAAGTCTCACACGTACGCAAGAGGAAGAACGCATTCTAAAAGGTGTAACCGGTTTCAAAGAGATAAAACTCAGTCAGCGTTCATCGCTTATTAAGGAATTGGTCCACGGTAAACATGATTATCGAATGTTGACAAGTGGATTTAAAGATGCTAAACCGTAAGTTATTGCTTATCAGTAATTAAAAATAATAATAATAATAATACACGCAATATACGCTCATGTGAATAGGAATATAAAGTTTACGAATTTTAATTTACTCCTCCTATACTACCTGGTTCGCTATTGTATAATAATATTGAGAATACAAAGCACCTATTTATTTGAATTCAGAGATAAATGCTTAAATGATGGTTCTAAATATGGTATGCATTTTCAGAAATGCAACTCTAGCATTATAAATACATACTATGCATGCGAAAGAGTGATCCAATCATCAATCAAGCAAAATTTCAAGTGATTTATTCTACAAAACCTTTATGAACTATGAAACGTGATTGTTTTTGCTTACAATCATGATTTCGTCTTCTTAATATTTATAGTCTCATACTTTTCAGACAATCATCGGCGTAATTCAAGTTATTAAAGCATATCCGTATTTGCGATATCGTGGAGCATCTATTAATATTTATACCTTCCGGTACATCTTCTACTGCTCCCTTAAATATTTCTTCTGAATATAAACGGCATATTAGTAGAGACAGAATACATCCCTACCAAAATCCGAGTTGAATTTCAACTGCCAACTTCCAATAATTTCCTCTTGAGTTAAACAATAATGTTTTGATCCCAATATACATTCGCTATAAAACGCAGATCTTCATTGTTTCAAAAACGTCGTTTTATTTACTAGGTTAAATTCTATTAAATGCTTTCTCATAATCGATAAAACGCAAGATGCAAGATAAATAGCTGTTAACATTTCAAGGCCTTTTAATTAGAACTTAAAGGCTGAATAAGTCTTCCCTAGTACCATGACCATTATGAAAACCAAATTGTGATCCAGTCTCGATAAATTCTTTCGACAAATATCTTTAGTTAGTAGCTTCTAAGACTACTCGTTCTAAAGCCGCCGTAATATTTTCGTTAGATTTTTTTGTAAGTATTGCTTTTAACCAATCAGATGTGATGGAATCTGAGTTGAATATTGTTATGAATTTAGTAATAATTGGGAGTTTTTCTTGTAATACGTTTTAAATCGCAAACCTGCCACCCACTAACTTCTTACCTTTCATCCACTCTTTGAGAATGTACTGTTTCAACTAGATTTAGCTGTTATTTCGGAGAAATATCTAGAAATTTACTAATCAATACATAAACATGTCTAGGAAAGATGAAAGGATGAATCTTTTAGAAAATCTATATGCCGCTCCTGAAGATTTCCTGTATCAAAATAAAATTCCAGCCGGGTTATTAGGTGTGCCAAGATCTGAAGTTGATAGTTTAATGTATCAACGCGAACGAACGAGTAAAACATACGACAAAGCCCCACTCGAAATACCGGTATTTAAGCCTATGCCAAAATATGAAGAAGTAAATGTGCAAGATATGCCCAACCAATTTCCCACTGTCCCATGTAAATACCAAGAATCATTAGCTACAAAGCGTGCAAGACAAGCACAATGCAAGATGTGGATCGAGAAAATTAAAAATCCTTTAAAGAAAACTTCTGTTGTGGGAAGCATGCTAATATTTAAAGTCGATGAATAAGAATTATGAAAATATGAATGTTATATAAATTTTCTACATAATATTATTTAATTAATAAAAATGTATTTGTGCTTTCATTTCCAAAAAATTAATACGAACAGAAAAAATCAAATTTCTTAGCACTTAAAATTAATTTTGATCTATAATTGTATCTATAAAATCCAGACACTGTTCGAAAGATAAATACTTTTTATCGTTTCCATGAACATCTATAATTTCGAATAAAGGTGGATTATCTGCAGCTTTTTGGCCAATTACAATCACATAAGGTATTCCAGTTCTCTTAGCATGTAGGAATCGTTTACCAATCGTCAATGATGTCCTATCGTCAATTAATGTGTCATCGATTATTTTGGAATTTCTCATTAGTGCATCGGAGAGGTTGTTGATTAAATTCAATGCGCAACTTTCCTCCTTACTTCCAAGCTGTTTAAATAATACAAAATGTGTTTAAACTACATGAAAATAAGTAATTAGAAAAGAGATGTGTTATAAAAAACAAAAAAGACTACACTAAACCTTGTTCCATATAAAAACAACTAAGAAAATAAGTATTGCAGAATTCCTAAATATAAATGTCAATCGATATTATACATATTTTATATTTGTTTCGATATTTATATTTTATATTTGTTTTGCCCATTGTACTCCTGTTTGCTTATGGACTGTACGAAATTGTCCTCTTTATTGTTTAGGAGAAATTCAGATTCATTACTCTTTAAAGCACTATCCTTCATAATCCATCAGATTTTTTTAATCAGTATTTCCAGGAGTTTTTTGTTTTCTGGTTTCCATAAAATTTAATTTATCTTGCTACTAGTATTTGAACAAAAAACATCCAGATCCTTGTGTTAACAATGACAAGGAGCATAACAAAAATTTTCATAACTTTAATTGTTTAAACTAAAATTATTTATTTGTCTACTGTTTTATTTGCCTATATTCGTTTATTATATAATAAGCGCTGATCAAGATTATTGGTTTCCAGAAAAGTATGAATTATTATTCAAATATTTTTATGAATATTTTTCTAAATGATTACTGTCTGTTGGTCCGGTCTTGAAATCGTTTCTGAGGCTAGTACGACAATGTAAGAAATCGCAATATTCATCAATTACAAATATCTCAGTGATTTATTTTATTTTTGAGATAATCGTCTCTGAAAATTATAAAAAAGATCCCACAAAAATAATCTCGATATAATTCATATTTTACTGCGACTATCTAAGCAACTCGAAGCAGCTGTATACAAAACTAAAAATTAACTCTCATATTAAAGTTATTTCACTTTCACTAAGTCACTATAAAAATAGTAGTAATACTATAAAAATAGTATTACTATTTTTATACAAAATTACAATTATTAAACCAATGTCTAAAGTACGATAAATAATGGCATGTGAAAATTAAGCTGGAAGAAAACTATGACCCTGGAGAAGATGTTAATATAAATACAATTAAATGTTTTATACAACTTTCCAGCCGTATAATTAGTAAAATATTTAGCACTACTTTTTGCTAATACCACTTTTTGTAATTTACAAAAATAATTTGAACATTTAATCTAATATAGTAATTTCCATACCTTTGGCGGAATTATAACAATTTTAAAAGGAACATATAGTGATGGCCATCTGATTTCATTGTCCGTGCATAGTATTTCAATGCCAGCAGCCATAATTCTCGATAATCCTAAACCGTAACTACCCATCTGAAGATATACCGGTTTTGATTCATTATTAATGTACATCGCCTCCAATGGTTTAGAATATTTTTCGCCCAACAAGAATGTATGACCAACCTATATAAAATATTAATCTAATTTAAATGCAATGTCAAAATTGTGTTTTATTTCCTTTAATTAATATTAAATTATGGTTATTTATAATTTAACAAAAAATTATTCGATAAATGCAGCTTGAACAATAAAAAATGCTATTCATTATGTTTACCGTAATGAAAAAGCTTATAAAAGAAATGATTTGGGTTAGTTTCAAATTTGGGCATCCTTCTGTTTACTAGACTGAAATAGTTTAAGAACTAAACTACCAAACAGAGTTAAATTGTGCTCATATATAAAACCAAAGGTGATATAACTCAATTATCAGTTTGAGGCTTTCAGCCAACCAAATCAATTATTTTCTCCTGTACATCCCGTATTATTGACTATAAATATTCACACAGATTCTTCTAGACTATTGTGAAGCCCTCCATACAGGATGTAGTTAATGATGATGAAGGAAATATAACTATACCGGCGCGATAATTCTAGATTTGCGAATTACATAACATGCGGTGTTACCTAGTTAACACAGTTTTTTCGTTGTTTAAAGTAGCAATTTCACAACCAAAAGCTCAGTGATGTGAATCCAGTTCAAGTCTTTCTTTCGTAAGTTTCTTTGCTAACACAGAAATGATTAGCAATTTAAGCAGTACAATCAGTAATTTTCAAATAAATAAACCAATTATCTATAAAAACAAAAATATCCATGACTAACAGCTTTCTTAAGCACGCCTTTAGTAAACGGACCGTTTAGTATAATGTAGTCAAATACTATTAATTTTAAGTTCTTTTAAAATTTTTGTTAATTCTCTTTTGTTGTCGCTTCAACCATATATGAAAGCACCCACTCCACTCTTCTGTTAAGATAAGAAGACATCAACCGCTTCTTCCGGGGACTGAAATCGTTGGCTACGCAGTTGATTCTTCATTTCGGAGTAAGAGAAAACGCCGTTCAGGCATAGGATGGCAGTATGAGAATGATTAACCATCAATTAAAAGTTTCACTGTTCTAGAAGCGCAATTTTTTCAGAAGTGTGTAAACTCACATTGTCTTGGTAGAGATTAATTCGTCGATTTGGATTGTATTTACGGAGTATTGTAATAATTTTTGATAAACTATTGCAAATATATCGTTCTGCATAAATCACTATTGGATTTTAATTTTGAAACATCCGAACAGCAGATTGACGTTTATCTTCGCACTATAGCCCTTACAATATTTGAAAGAATTTTGTAACTCGCCAGAGTAAATGGAATTTTGAAATTAAATCGTATTATAAGAGTTATCAATTATCTTATTTTCTATTACAAAGACAAGAATTACCAACATACCTCAATACCTTTTAAAATCCTAATCATCTCAGATTTACATTTAGGACATATTTCTATTCCACTCAATTCAGTATTTCCCTTGTAATCACAACTATCGCAGACAAGCAAACTATCTTCGCCTATATTAGCTATAAAATGGTATTCGTGGGAGATAGTCCCGCCAATATCACCTGTTGAACCTACCACTAAAAATTAAAATAGTAAAAGAAAAATTAAAAATCTTTAAGTTGAGTGACTACTTTGTACAACATTATTGAAACTACAAGACTGTTAGCAAGCTAAATCACAAAGAACAGTTTGAATGTATGCTGGTATTGATATCATTCAAAATTACATTACGTCACAGCCGTTAATATCTAAAATAAAATAGGAGCTTTGTCGTTCTCTTGGGTAAATAATCTTCCGGTTAAATTCTTCCCGCTAGTACCACTTCTCTCGTAAATAATGACCCTGCGGTCAATTTTGTTTCTAGCACAAATTGATTTAAAAAAAATTAAGATGTCAAAGGACACCTTAATTTGAATTCTTTTAGTCAGAAATACATCGCCTCTACAGCTTTTCTTCAACACTGAAATAGTTTGTTGCAAAACAAGAAATGTTTGCCAAGGTAAAATGATTTATATCAATTTAATAAAAAATGCGTCTATCCTACCATATGAATGCATTCGTCGGTATTAAAAAATCTACCTTATAATTTGCTAATTGTAAATGAACTTCACCTTGCAAACATCAAAATTTTCCAATTATCTTTTTGCAATAATTTAATACTACAATATCTAGCAGCACAAATTCATGTAGAAATTTAATCATTTTAATTTAATTAAATCTATAAAAAATAATAAAAGATAGAAAAGTATCTTGAAAATATGGATTTTCGCTTCTTATTGTCGGAATATTTTTCCCCATTTAATTTTGAATGAACCGCCGCCGAATTATAAAAGTCTCGTAAACAGAACATTCGACAAATGCTTTGATATTTCAAAAGATAAAAATAGTGAAATGTCACTACATCTCTACAAGATTTATAGCCAAAGAAAAAGGATTGATCTAAACTATACATTGTTGATTTTCTAAATAAAATATTATCAACTTCGTTCATAATGTTTAGCTCCTTTTACGAAAACTATTTTCACCACTAACTATTTGAAGGTATACACTAACAAAAAAGTTAAAACCGCCTGTCCTCTCATCCGAAGTCAAATGGTAGGTAGCCCCATTCCGAAATCAAATACTATATACGCCACTGTCCAGGTCTTTCACAAAAGTTTAAAAATATATAAAATTTTGTTTCAAATGTACACAATTTAATTTTTGCATGAAAAAGAATTAACAGTGAAATTATATGAAAATTACCTTTTATAAAATCAAGCCCAATGTCTTTAAATATATTATCATAAGCTTTGTGTACTAAATCGTAAGTTTGTTTAGCTGATTTAAAATCCACATCAAAACAATACAGATCTTTCATAAAAAATTGTCTGCCTCTCATTAGACCAAATCTTGGTTTCATTTCATCTCGAAATTTACTCGTTACCTGATAGAGTCTTAATGGAAATTGTTTATAAGAAATTGGAGCAAGTGATGTTATTAAATTGGTTACTGCTTCTTCATGCGTCTAGAAAAAATATTAATGCGAATAGTTAATACATATAAAACTTTGAAATAAATGAAATATGTATCAAGATATCATATGTGTAAGTTTTCATAATATATAAATTCCTTTAAATAAATTTCTAAAAATTCAAGACTAAATTTTAATATACATTTACCTACTGGACTTAAAACATATGGTATTTTATGCCTATCGACTAATCTGAATAATTCTGTAGTTGTATTTGTAATGCGACCTAAAATTACGATAAATGTTAGTAGTGTATTTATTTTGTCATTTGGACTACATTATTACAATATCTTTACTTAAAATATAACAAAATACATATAAAAAATAATCTATAATCTCATAAGTACAATAATCTAAGGCATATTTATTGCGATTCTTGAACATAAGTCAGGTATTCCTTTTATTTAGTCTTAAACTCTCTCAATGTCCTCGCTTCTTTGGCCGATTTCGGTAGTTTATTAAGCTCTACTATTCCTTTACTAAAACCAGACAAGTTTTGGTGTGTTCTAAATGCAGATCATACCTAGCTCTTCCATTCCACGGGTGTATTGCTCCATTGTATCTACACAAGTTCGTTATGTACTGTGGCATCCTTCCGGTTTCAAGTTTGTATACAAATATTAGATAATTCTATTTTACAATTCTATTTTTCTACACTTAGTCATTTAATCTTTTAGCATCCCTTGAACACTCGAATACCTACTTTCTGGTAACAAAACTCTCATCCCTTTATTTTGTATTATTTGCATTTTTTGAATTTGGGCTTCCATACAGTTCAATAAGAATGACCCACAATGTAAATAATGCGGTAATATCATTGTGTTACACACTAGTTTATTTGTTGTATTATTCACTTATCAATCATTATTCCATATATTCTCCTCTCTGCTTCTTTTGTTTCCTATTAGCATAACTTTGGCTTTTGCTACATTGAACTTAAATTTATTAACACTTAACCATTCATTTTTATTGTCTGAATTCTCATTTCATTCATTTTCTGTTTCCCTTTTATTCGTGCTCGAAATGTATACTAGCGCATCGTCCGCAAGAAGATAAATTTTACAGTGTTTAAGCACTTTCACTATATCGTTTATATACAGAATAAGGCCCTAGTTTACTACCCTGTGGTACTCCCATTTTTATTTTTCATACACAGTATAGGTATGTAATACCTATATAGTAATATGAGGTTCTATATAATATGAAAAATATAGAATTCATGTTTTGAGAATGTTTTCAATTTCACCTTAGTACGTCTCTGGTATTGAAATTACTGCAATCCGTTAATACGCAATTCAAGGGGGGGGGAGGTTATAAGGAACAATTTATCATATAAAAAATTGAAGTTTCTTCTTGCTAAAAAAAATGAAAGGTCGATTTTTCGGTGTCTGCATGTTCAAGAAATTGTCCTTCCCTATGGGACCGATCTGGATGAAATTTGGTAGACAAGTGTAGACTATGATGCCCGCGCAGAACGGGTTTTTTAATTTTATAAAGCCAATATGGTGGACATTAGCCATTTTTTTCTTCAGAAATTTCGTATCCAACCTAGGAGATTGAAATTTTGCACACATATAGTACATTGTATTATGCGTCGAATAAAAAAGTCCCATGTTGCCAAATTGTACAGGAAGCGGTGTTGCCACGTTTGAAGCTTAACAAACTTTTTGAAATAGCTCAGGAACGATAAAAGATAGGACATTCGAAGAAACTTTATTGTATAGGCTACATAAAGGCCCGTCGATTTTGTTTGAATTTTTTTTCTTAATTCACCATTTAACATATATACAGACTGTTTTTGTTTTGCTAACTTTAATCGCACGTCATAGCACCTGAGTAAAGGAAAATGAAACTAGGGGAAAGTATGTAAGACCAGGGAACCTCAAATTTGCCAATGTGGGCAACTCATGTGAATATGCTTGACCAATTTTTTTTCAAAAACATTTTAGTAATACCCTATAAATTTTTTTATATTTTTGTAGCCCTTCAGATTTACTTTACAATGATACCATATGATGGGTCTAGCTGTTATCATTTCAACGATATGACCCTTAATAACTTAAAATTTTGCAACTTGTCGAATTAATGTTATCAGTGGCGGGTACACATTATAATTTTTGGAGAGGCTCGAAATGATTATTTTATTGAGAAATTCAGTTTTAAAATTAGAAGACTGAAATTTCGCACGCATATCGTATTATGCGTCGAATGTAAGTAATGCCATCCCCGCAAGTGGTGTAGAGCGCGATGTTACCACATTTAAAATTTTATAAACTGTTTGATATATTTCAGGAACTATAAAAGATAGGACAATTGAATAAACTTTATTCTATAGGCCACCAAAATCTCGTTAAATTTGGTTTGAATTTTTTTTTTTCTAAAATCACAAACTAAGATATATACACTGTGTGTTTTGTTTTGTAAAGTTTGCGATAGATTTACTTGAGACCGGCTATTGTACTACATTAAATATCTCGGTTCCTATGAAAGCTGAAAAAATAAAACTTGGGGAACAAGTGTAAGATCCAGGGACCTCAATTTTTCGCAAAGCGGATACAAAAAAGAGTGCCTAAAAAGCGGTAGTGGGAAAAATGAAGCCAAAAACTGCAGCAGACCGCGCCAACGGACAAATTCATAAGACCAAGACAGTCTGGCATGCGAAGCACGTGAGAGTGTACTTTTAGAAATTAGGCGAAAAGAGTCAAGAGGGCTGTCCGGTAGGCCATTCCAAACCGGACAGCACAGCTGTCCGCGCCTTATGTTAATACGGGGAAAATGTGAGTCAAAAGCGGCCGTCGGCCGCGGCTAAACGGTAAGCAAATATGAGGACCGGGCGATTCATGGGTACGCGGGACATTCATGGGTTAGACTAATGTTGTTTATTTTATCTTAAACACTATTGTGCTAATTGAATTTAATAGACTACTTAAAAGGTGACAGTCAAAACTAAAAGGTTGAACTTTTATTTTATGCAAGATCAAACAAAACGTAGGACTTCCAGTATATGAAAGATGGGCTGGCGATCACAACCACGATTTTTTTTTAATTTCTATTGATATCTCTGTTCCACATTTAGTCCTTTGTTTTCGATTGTTAAGATAATTTTTAAACCATCTGTAGACTTTATCTGCGACTCCACATGCTTTAATTTTTTGCATCAGCCTTCGGCTATCTACCCTTTCAAACGCCCTCTTTAGACCCAAAAACACAGCCGCAACTGTTTCACCTGCCCGCACACTTCTTTTCCAATCATGCAAAACACATTGCAGCGCCGTTTCAGTTGACCTATGACTTCGATAGCCAGAGTGCTCCTCCACGAGTATTTTATTGGTATCTATATGTTGCTTCATTTGTTCATAAATAACACCTTTTAGTATTTTTTCAACCCAAAAAGTATTATAACGTTGTTCAACATTAGTTAGCTAATAATTCCAGTTCTCTACTACTCATTTTCTGTTGTACTTCATCAAAATTAATCTTTTCTATCTCGACTATTTCCTTTATTTTTTTTCCATTTCCGTTATTTGATTATTTGCCAACAGTGATCACTCACTTTAGGTATACTACTCACCGTACACATGATGTTTTTCTCATTTACGATTACCCAGTCAAATAAGGTTTTACTAATCTGTGTTATACGACTAGGTTCTCTTATGACTTGTTTTAGATATTCCTGATCAATAATACTTTTTAATCTTCTTTTGTTTACATCACTCAACCAGTTTATATTTAAAGTCACGTGTAATAATATATTTATTAGTTTCTACTTCTACTCCGCGTTCAAGTTCTTTTAAAATATTCTGCAAATTGATAACTATTTTCATTTGACGAGTTGTAATACACATGTACCAGATACTTTTCTCCATTAATGTTGACCCTAATATTAAGAAATCAGCACATAAATTCCGTTTCCTCCGATTTAAATGCAATGAAATTAATGACATTTCTTGCACACCGCACAATCCCTCCAGTGTGCCTACGTTTTGAGTAGCAAATATATGTATTATATCCTGTAATGTGAATCTCGGATTCACTAATATCATCTGTAATTCTGGCTTCCGTTAGGCATATTGGATTCTTGGATTGGATTCTTATCAGATAAGAAGTTCCTAACTCATCTATATGTGTAGAAGTTGTGCTCTGTTGTTCGCCAGAATATTTTTGCCAAATTGCAACTTCCTAAATTCATTGTTTTCTGAAATATGGTTATTTTAATTTTTGCCCAATACGACCCCCGCTTCTACCTCTTCAAGAGCTGAAAATCAAAATTACGACTTACACCTATCTAATGGATTTTCAACTTTCTAAGCAAATTGGTGTCCGAGAGAGGGTTATTTTGATTCTTGTTTTATACGACCGCCGTTTTAACCCGTCAAAAGCTGAAAATCACAATTTCATCTTACACGTTTCTAATGGATTTTAACGATGAATATTCTTCTTCCTGAGCTAATTAGTTTCTGAGATACGGTAAGTTTAATTTTTATTTTATACATTTTCGACCCGTTTTAACCCTTCAAAAACTGAAAATCAAAATTTTGTCTTACACGGGTCGAACAGATTTCAAAAAAAAGTACGTTTATAACACGTTTTACTGTAATCTGTTCAATAATCACTTCCTTCTTTAAAACTTCGATTTTTAAAACTTAATATTTTTTAATAAGTAAATATTTTTATTACCTGTTGCCTTAAATAACTTTTCATAGCTCAGTGAAGGCATTACAATTTTCTGAGCATCAATTATGTGCATTTCTCTGTCAACATGTTTAACTAATTTTTCATAAGCTCTAACACCAAGTGGTAGCAGAGTGTAATTACCAGGACTTGATTGCCTAATAATTCCTAGATCTAGCATTAACTAAAATATTAAATTTGGCAAATTTTAATAATAAATAAAAATGTAAATACATACTTTTTGACTTCGAGATAAAATATCATCGTATTTAACCACTTCCTCTTTCTGTAGCTTGACAACCGGTTGAAATAAATTAGATACTTTATGCTTATAAAACCGTAAGTTCATTTTGAATGGATATTTATGCTAATTGATCTTGTTGTAGTAATATACTTATTTTTTATAGTCGACCTATTTCTGTTGTGTAGGCTTATCACCTACTATGTGTTTTAACGTCGAGTCTCTGCCATCGACGCATTTACATAAAGTTCACTGTACCTAAATGAAAATTCACGATATGGTTCCATTGTCACACCTTCAATGGAGAATAGTCATCTTTAAATATTTAAGGTATCATGAATATTTAAAATATGCGATCTAAAGTATATTCTGAATATTAAACCCAATAAAAACCATGATAAGTAAATATACTTCATAATGAGATAGAAGTATATAAAAGTCAACACAACTAATAATCTGTGACAAAACTAGAATGTCTCAACTTGAAGTGTCTAAAGTAATTATTATTGATGTGTATTATGTATATAGTATATACTCATGAAACAAGTGATCAAGGCTGCCAATGACTATTTCATAGGAATTCAAAATAAATAAAGTGTAAATTAAATAACACAATATTATATAGATATACTTCTATAGATTATTTTCAAGATAGATAAGTTAGTATACTTTGGGATACTAACTTATCCCAAAGTATACATGCATATTCTATCTTTATACAATATATATTCTATCTTTATACATATTGTATAAAGATAGAATAATTTCTTATTATTGTTATTATTAACGTTCATAAAAGAAATATAACATAATTAATAAAGAAATGTGTAATAATTTAATGTAATTATATATTTCTAATAGTTTCTTAACCTCCTGCCCTAATACTGGTACTACCCACACAATATTCTGAAAAAACCACACAAAATTCAAGAGAGGCAGGCGCAAAATAAATGTTCGGTGTCTATTAAGATTTAGATAAAAATATAGAATCTTCCGTTTGTGACACGCATGACTTTTAGTTGACAGCTATGCGAGGTCGATTGAGATTTCAGATTTTCCAATTTAATATTCGTTCTTGGGACATATTTGTACCTATATTTCCGTACACTTTTTATGTGACGTGGTTTATATGCCGGTCGATTTTGTAAACTTAGATATATAATTAGTTACACCAAAGAATATGCGGCGATTTATATTATTGGTATTAATGATATACGTATTTACCGTAATTCAGAATGCAAACGCTCAATCAAGAAAAGGCCTTACATTGGCAGAAAGAGTACAGCAATTGAGTGAAATGGCGAACAAAAAAGCAGTTCTACGCTTTAACGGGAACAAATTTAGAGATGTTGTTAAAACAGGACCACGTAATTATTCTATTATTGTTATGTTTACCGCAATGGCACCACAAAGACAATGTATGGTATGCAAACATGCCAGCGATGAATACACTATTGTAGCTAATTCATTTAGATACTCGCAGTTTTATTCGAATAAATTGTTTTTCGCCGTTGTTGATTTTGATGAAGGTTCTGATGTGTTTCAAATGATGCGTTTAAATACAGCGCCTGTCTTTATTCATTTTCCACCAAAAGGAAAACCAAAAAATACCGACACGATGGATATACAGCGTATAGGTTTCGGAGCTGAAGCAATAGCTAAATGGATAGGTGAGAGAACTGACATACAAATTCGAGTTTTTAGACCACCCAATTATTCTGGAACCTTAGCTTTAATTGGATTTTTCGGATTAATAGCTGTCTTTTTGTATTTGCGCAGAAATAATCTTGAATTTTTGTATAATAAAAATCTCTGGGCTATGGGAGCATTATTCTTCTGCTTCATAATGGTTTCTGGACAAATGTGGAATCATATTAGAGGTCCACCATTTTTCCATAAGGGTCAAAATGGACAAATATCGTACATTCACGGTTCTTCTCAGGGACAATTTGTCGTGGAAACTTACATAGTGCTCATTTTAAATGCTGCTGTCGTCTTGGGTATGATATTTCTCACCGAAGCAGCTAAAAATAAAGGAGATCCTAAAAAGAGAAAATTTATGGCTATAACCGGAGTAATTTTGGTCAGTGTCTTCTTTTCATGGATACTTTCCGTATTTAGATTAAAAACGCAAGGATATCCGTATAGTTTTTTATTTAAATGAACATATTTAAACGAATTTCTTCTTTGTTTCGAAAGTTTTTCTTTGTTTCATAAATTGTATATATGTATTTTATTTGGATCCATCTCACATTTGACGTGATTTTGTAATTCTACTATTGTTGCTAATAAAATTTGTCTATTTAAAGCTTTAGTTTCTTATCGTATTTTTTTTTTAACAATAATTATATGTATTGCTTTTTGTCGTCTGTTGAGTAAATATCTAATCTGTGCACGCTGCCTAAATATTTTAATAGCAAGGAAATAAATGAGACATCGGAATTTTAGGTATAGTCGTGATCGGAGGAATGTTGACAATACAATGGTGAAAGTGAATAGTTTAAATAATTTAATTTTTTTATTTATTTACACTTCAAAATACATTACATACATGATATTACTTAATTGTTTAAAGTATTGATTATTGAATATTTTGCCAAAGAAGTATAAAACTTGTATTTGACAGAGTTTAGTTATATTGTATGTACTAGTGTGCAGATAGAAGAAAAGAAAAATAGTTTAAATTGAAGTGAAAAGGAAAGCAATGAAATATGAAAAGAAAAACATAGCTATATAAAAAAATTATAATAGTAAAGTTCATGTTGATCATTAAGTTATTCACATAACTTAATGATCAACATGAGAAATTTGAAAAGAATGAAATAAAAAAATAATCGTAAAATACATGTTGATCATTGTTTTTTTTACATTGTCCCATGTGAACAGGTGAAAGCGTAATTCCTTAGATTGTAAATATAGGAGGCTTGTTAAGTTATCGTTCTGAGATATCCATTTTTTGAGTTTTGCTTTTATTATGTTTTTGGAGCACTTGTTATGTCTAAGATCCGGGGCCATAAGATTGTATAGTTTTGGGAAGTGATGTAGGAAAGTGGACTACGTGGTATTTGATTGTTATTGTTTGATGATTTGTTTGTGTTCGTGTGGCTATTTAATGAGTTGTGGTTACTATTTGGTTTTTACGTTTTAGGCCGTGAATACAGTTCTGATATATATAAAGCTCTTTTAATGATAGTACATTCATTTCTTTAAGAGGAAATTAATTCGATTAGTGGGATACCTTCTTCATTCTTGGAAGATGTAATATTGTTGCTTTTTGGAGCTATACTCACGTCTTGAAGTTATTTATTACAAGCACCTCCCCAAAGAACAAGGCCATATGTTAGAAGAGACTGAGTAAGAGCATAGTATGTAGATTTTAATTGATTTAAATTTAAAATGTTCTTAAGACATTGTAAGAGTAATTTAGTTTTCTAGTTTTTTTACAGAGTTCTTGTGTATGCTCTTTCCATTTTATTTGAAAGCCCAATGTTACGCCAAGATATTTCGTATGGGTAGTTCTGTTAATTAAGCGCAGTTTTGCTGGTTACATGTTAGTGAATGAATTTTTAAATGATTAAGATTTTCTGTTATTGAACTTTTAGTTAAGTTAAACGTTAAGAAGGTCGATTTGTGTGTGTGTGAATAATTAAGAGTTTCTAGATGCAGTATAATAAAGAAAAGAAAAATATGATAAGTGTGATAGCGAGACTATAAATTAAAAGACAAAAAAAGCAGAGGGTAAAAGTAAATAGTACACAATATACAAAAACGGTTATATAGTGAAATGTTATTGTAACTATGTGAATTGACTAAATATCAATAATATAAGGTTGAAAAGAAAAAGTTTACAAAGTAAAGATAAACAAATTTGGAAAAGACTAAAAAAAAAAAGATTTATTATAGGAAGAGGTAGGGGAATAAAAAGGATGTATGGGGAGATTTGTTAGGGGTAAGGGAAATAGCCTTTCATTCTCAATGAATATATTTTTGTTTTGTATTTTTTAAGATGAATTATTTTTTTATAGTGATGAATAATGTATGATTGTTATGAATTATTGATGTATTATTATGTGATTATATGCCAATAAAGGTTGATTTATTTATTTATTATGTTTTAAAAATACTTAAAATTTGAAAAACACATTTTAATGTTTTAGAGAGATTCAAGTGCGACAAGGTTGCTTTATTTAAGGCCGTGGTTTTCAACTATTTTATATTCTGGAAACCCCCTAACTAGCCTAAAATATTTTAGCGAGCCCCATGGTAATACAAAGCGCAAAAAATCGTAAAAACCAATAACTTTCGAATTTTCGCGTTTTATTTACAACATAGTAGTTAAAAGTAGTGGCAACGTCAGAAAGTTTTCCCAGTCAGTCAGTAATTAATAAATAACGATCCAGCTGATTTCGCATCTTCGGCTCAACTCCTGTGTTGTACTGGATTATAAAGTATTGGTATTGTACTTTAATTAATTTCTTTTATATATAATTCGGTAATAATATGACGTCTTTTACATTAAATTTGCTGAAAACTACTTTATTATTTACTATTTTCTTTTACGGCGTGTGCTATTTAATTACTGAATTATTAATTAATCGGTGTTTGCTTGCATTAATACCAGCTATTTGCTTATTATTGATTGTGATAATTCTTCGTTTACCACCGCCGAGTAAAAATGCTGTAGAAAAGATTATTGGACATGATCTCACAGAAGAGACCGATACTATTAGTCATAAAATACTAATTAGAACAGTTGCACACAGGGGTGCCGGTTTAGATGCACCTGAAAATACTTTAGAAGCTTTTCGGATGGTACCTAAAGTCTCATTAATCAATATTTTTATTATAATTTATTCCGTAATTTTAGTGTAAAGATAAAGGATGTAATTTTATCGAATTTGATATTTCTTTGACCAAAGATGAAGTTCCTATAGTATTCCATGATCGCACATTTGATCGTATGGCCAGTAATGATGGGATAATTTCAGAAATGACTTGGAGTGATGTGAAATCGATTGAAAATGACACAAATTACTAATATTGATAAAATGAAACTCCTCTCCCCTTCAAGCTGCTTTCGTAAACTGTCCCAATAATTCTAATGTGCCCTAGTTTCATGACAGAAACTTTGTTCGTTGTCAATGGAACTGATTAAGCTGAATAGTGGAAACTGATTATTATACGTACTTTCTTACACCGATTTAAGTTTGTATACGATACTACATAGCATTGCGTTACGCTACTCGGAAAATTTTCCGTATAAAGTGTTTCTTGGATCATTTTTGTCTTTACTATCTCTCTTCCATCTTTACGCAGACATACTCTCCAATTTTTCATTAGCTCTCTTTGATATCCATACTGTACATTCGCAAACCTTCAAGTATTTCCACCATTCCGCATATTCCACATATTCTTTCACTGTCATTCATTCAAACTAGTACCCATTTACTTTACTCACTTCCAGATTAAAATTTCGTTGTCTTTGGGTACTTTTTTCTTACATACTCACATTATACCCATAAATTTAAACCTACTTTATAAGTATATGTAATTCTTTAATCTCCATGATTACACACTTCCCTCGTTCAACTTTTTATTACTCCATTTAGTTGACCTTCCCATTCTTTTGTACTTTTCATCGTACCCCTTAGCTAAGTAAATTTCTTTTATCACGTTTTCTTCTTCCACTATGGGCATTCGTTCGTAATTAGGCATTTACTTAACTCAAACCATTTATTCTGTATTTTAGACGCTTGTTTTGTCTAGAATAAACCACAAGGATGGTTATTTAGAGTTTTCTGTTACAAGTAACATTATAATCCAACGTATACAAAAGTCCGGCTAATAGATATTTAGAATCTTTTAGAGGCACCATAAGCCGACATATATAGAGAGCCGAGTAGATCATGAACAGCACTCGAAAGATATATTAATCGAGAAGATTGGCTAATATAAAATTGCCTAATATTTAATCAGATATTTTCTATTTTTAGGGAGCGTTACGGAAGCACACATGTACCTACATTACATAAAACAGTCGAAACATTATTTGAATTGGACCAGAACATGTTTATTGATATTAAGGAGAATGATAGAAGGGTATATTCCTCCTATATACTCAAATAAATGTGTATAAGATTTGTTTTTGCTCTTTTCAGGTCGTACCAGTTCTATTGGAGTTATTTAATAAATACCCCCAACTTTATGATAAAGCAATAGTAACTTCATTTTTTCCACTTCCTCTTTATTTGGTAAGTTATTCAAAATTAATCATGAACCTTAAATTAATACTTTACATTGAGGTGTTTTATTGCTTTTCTAAATATTGTCCAGTGAGATTCTTTTCCACTTGTTCAAACCATTTGTTAAACACTCACAAGTTGGCGCAGACGCGTTTTGCTCTTCAGTCAATAGATGCGGAAACCATCGGGAAACTAACTTTCGCGGTCTCAGGTTGTCATGCAAAATTTTGTGCATCTAAGTATTAAAATACTCAAAGATATCTTAATTTAGTGATTTATTATTATGATTTTTTTCTTTTCCTGGTTTACACCTTTGATATTTTCCGAAGTGAGTGCTGTCTTTCGTGCTTCGGTCAGTCAATCTGGTGCTTGCTGCATCACTAAATACAGAAAATAGTTAAGTGGTACATTGTTGTTCAGGTCGTAGATCATTATTCTTTCTGAAACTTATATATATTTTTTAAAAGATCCTTAATGCATTTTATAATATATGGCATATTTAGATTGTCCAGCTGATAGACGAAAACGGCTTTTTTCAGATTCGAAAATATAATCCAAATATTGTATGTTCAATGGCATACAGACCAAGATTTTTTGCCTATGAATCATTACGCGATTATTCATTTATTAATAGAAGAAGTAGAACATGGTATGGGCATACGTTTAATTGCCTTTTAGATAGTTTACACGGCTGGATGTTGCCAAGGCTTACGTACTACATTCTTGGTCTATCATTGATTTTGTTACAAAAAAATCACGTTAGTTGGTAAGTTCTTTATGAATATTATATTCTGTTGAAAAAATATCTATAAGGATTAAGTAATTTCTACATATTTAAGAAAATACCTATATATTTAAGTTAGTATATACATCTTAAGTCAGTTTATACGAGAGGAAGTGTAAATGAAAACTTTAATTTCCATCGTTTTCGCTTAAATTTCAACCATCACTAGGTGAATATTGTCACATGAATACTATATGAAGAAATTACTAAATACCTTCGTTGGGGTTGGTGTGTGTTGACGATGTTAAAATATAATTAAAACAAGTTTTGAGTTGTCTAATAAATTTTATATTTGAAAAAGATTTTATTAATATGCTCTAGCGTTTTCAATTTTCCCCAATCATCATCTATCAGGAGCTTTTGTTTCAGTTCAGCTGTGAAAACGCTATTTGAAAAACCATATGGTTTTCTTCCAAGAGTGCAGATTGTTTTAATTTTGCTTCGGGTATCTTCTTATGTACCCGTTGTTATGAAAATTCCCCTTTGAAATTATTATTCTGACATCTATTTTAATGAAACAATAGCATTTTATGTAATTAAATTTAATGAACGTGAATCGTTCATGAAACTAAGTTATATAAAATGCTATTGTTTCATTAAAATAGATACGAGAAAAATAACTGAGAAGATTAATAACTTTTAATAGCATTCAAGAATGGACAACATGGCGGAATCATTCGAAAAGGATAAGATATCTATTTATTCCATTGGTATATTAATTGACATTATAAAATATTGTGTCAAAAAGGGTTAACATAAATTAACTTAACTGAAATTCATTTTATTCATTAAACTAAACTAGATTAAATTCATCAAATTAGATTCAATTCTCTAAATTAAATTAGATTGGAATTTCTGTGTAGAATCTAATCAGCCTGGTACTAACCCATTTAGCTCTTCGCACTCTTGTGCTCCTCATTTTTTCTTATTTGGTCTTCCTCTTGTGGTTTTATTTCTTATCGTTTTTAATGTGTTTTCATTTTGTATTGTCTCCATCCTGCTGCTCCATGTATTTCCTTGTTCTTTTTTTTAATTTGTTATTTTTTTATGTTTTCATGTACTTTATTGTCTGTTCTTATGCTTTTTCTTATTGTGCTTTTCATTATTGTATTTGTCCTTGCTTTTGTGTGTATTATATTCATGACTTGCCTTGGGTCATGGTGGTGTTTTTCTTCAGTTGTATTTAAATAAATTTTGCCTTTTATTAGTTTGTTTTGTAGTTTATATATTAGGTTTGTTTGTTCCAAGTGCTTAAGTTACCTAGTTGAACGTCTCTGTATAGTTGAATTATCGAATATCTTCTCTCTAATCCATATAATGATTTAATTACTTAATTTTGTGTTCTTAGTGTGCCCAATATTTTATCACCTGCATTTACACATGTGGGCATTTGATATCTTAAATGCGTTTCATATGCGTCATGTATATTAACCTTTTTGTGCTGGTGTTTATTATGTCTACATTTTCTCAGTCCAGCTAAAGCTGATATTTTTTTCTTTATATACTCTATGTGTTTATGCCAATTGTTTTTCTTGTCTAACCATAGTCTCAGATATTTGTATTCCTTTACTTGTTCTATTTCTTCTCCTATCTTTACTGTTATGTTTCTCGTGGTTTGTTTTTATTTAATGTTATCACATATACTGTGTTTTTTGTGTATTGTTAGTTTATTTTTTGTCCATTTCTCAAATGATTTCATGTCATTTGAATGTTTTCATGTCACGCCATTAGTTTAGTTAGATTTTTGGTTTTGTAAAGAATAGTTTTTCTTCTGATTATGCATAGTAGTTATTTTCTATATTTAATTTTTTTATATACTGAACGTATAGCAAATACAGTATTGGTCCTAGGATTGAACCTTGTGGTACTCTATTCCTTATTGTTGTAATTTTACTTTTTTCATTCCCTATTTCTACGTATTGTTGTCTTCCTTTTAGATATGTTATTATCAGTTTGTGTACCACGCCAATAAATGAATTCTCTCTTCGAAATATAAAGATATTGAGCTTCTCCACTTAATGTTTGAAACATAAACTGGAATAGTATGAACATCCTTAAGAATTTTAATGCGACCAGAATATGAAATCCCGAATCACTAATTGGAGATAATAGTCTTTATAATGTAATTGTGACTGCCCAAACATTCATGATAATTTTCTCATTTATTATAAGCTCGTGGCTCGGTCTTGTGTCAATTCTTGATTGTTTATTAAAAATATTAGTCATCGGTATTCTTTTGCAATGATTTAAACTGAATGAACTAACACCGGGTTTGTATGACAAATTTTCACTTCCGCCACTAACACCATAAACTGATTGCGAACTGATTAGAAATTTTAGTACGATTAGTTCATTCGTTTAACTGATTATTTACAAAGAATCAGTACAAAAGAATACAACTATTTAAAAGGTTTAACATATCTGCTAGCTAAGAAATAATCTTTAAAACATTACTTAAGATGACGTACATTATTGTAACAATACCCTATGGGTTTCCAAAAATCATTGAAATTTTTGAAATAAATTTGAATTGATTAAGCTCCTGATGGTTTCTGAAAATTGTAAGCCCTGGAGCATATACAAAGTGGATTAGACAAATCAAAACTTGTTCAATTGAATTGTAATTAAGAAACTAATTTAAACCGGTCTTTTTAAAAACGAAAATTTTCAAGTAATTTATTTCATTTAACCATTATTGAATTAAGGAACGTCAATAATACCTTTTCAATTTTGTTTTCAGTGATATAGTAGATTCGTGGCGTGAAAAAGGTATAAGAGTGTTCGTATGGACGGTAAATTCACCAATAGAGAAGCAATATTTTTTACGTAGCCTTAATGTAACATACCTTACCGATACATTAATTGGCGAAAACCGTACGAATAGTGCAGTTAAAGCTAACGGCATGTAAATTTTTCACTTTTATGTTGATTCGAATCAAAGACTGGCCGAATTTTATATAGGATTTTAGTTCCTTGTTACTAAAATCCTTCTTTATATACTTTTATTTAGATTTCATAACTAGAGTTGACTACTAGATTATATTTATATTTTTATTTATGATCTGAAAGGTTGAGATCTGTAACCTTTTTAAGTAGAGGTAACATTTATAAAATTTATTAACCCGATCCGACCCGAGTATCAGGTGGAAAAATAACCCAGTTCTAGCTTCTGAAACTCAAAATAGTTTGTACTTCTACATATGCTGCAGGATCAGGAGGCCGGATCAAAGGACTACAGGTTGCACACAGGTGTAAACAGGTAATATTATATAAAAACAAATATAATTTCAACTTTATTTAATTATAAATCAAAAATAATAATATTAAAGAAAGTATTTATGAATGTGTATTATTTGTATGAAAATATATAATATGGCGCTTTAACTCAAAGATAAATAATTGGGCGTAAGCATTGCATACCTGTTTACTAAAAGAGTTTGAGATGAAAAGGTATATTTATAGAAATTATAACTTCTTTTTCAATAAAGTTAGATTTACTTCATACCGCAGGACTGACTGCGTGAATTGTATCGTTTAAATGAACTATTATTTCAAGTTTACTCCACCTCATGTAACCAAATTTCCTCATCTGTTGACCTCGCTATGGCCAAGGTTTTTGCAGGTTTCCCTTGGCTGTAAAGCAAATGCTATAGCGTAATTTTCCTGCAAGCTATCAGCTTACCAAGAATAAATTCACCAATCTCCTAAGTATAATATCCCAACAGGGAGTGGAGTTTAGTGGGTAAAATCCCACACTATTGGATGCATCGGGCATCCTTTGTCTTTTGAAGATTCTCCACTTCCTTTTTTATGTGGAAATCTAGAATCCCATACCTGGAAATCTATGTTTTCACTTTTACTAGATATATTACAGCTCCATAGAATTCATAGTGCAGACCTTAAAAGTAATTGGATGAACACACTTGTTCGTTTTTACGGTAATTGATACGAGCAGTTTTAACGACACAATATGCTAATGAAGTCTAGTTATTATATAAATCTCAATTGAATATAAACGATACATTCTTAATAGTAAATAAATACATTCTTCCTGCAAGAAATCCGATGCCAACCCACAGATTAATAGCAAGCAAAATAAATATCTAGGTTTGCCTGCATAAAAGGCAGATACACTTCCATTTACTCTATATTTAAGTAATCAACAACGTTCGGTATGCAACATTATAAACATCAATATTCCATGTAAACTTGGTTGCATTAAAAACTTTGTTGTACCAAAATTTTCCTCTGCTACATCTTGGTCAGCAAATTTGTATATTCTAAAACCGACAATAGCAAGAATATACTCAAGTATTTGCAGAAATTGAATAGAAAGGAACATTGGTAAATTTGAAACAAAACAACAGAGGATTGGAATAGGGACCTAGATGTTAGAATTTGTACAAATTTATGTATCTGAATCGCGAAATTAAATTAATCCGAACAATTTACCTCTCTTTCGTTTTTAGATCTGGAAAAGTTATTGAAGTTTGGTTATCTAAACTTTCAAACTACCTAGTTATGGCGCTATAAACCTCTAAGTTTAGGCTGTAATAAGCCTCTATTGGCCGATGTCAAGAAAGTGGGAAATTATCATATGTTCAGTGGCGTAACATTTTTACTATTCAAAACATTTTTACTATTCAAAGTACATAAATTATAATCTTTATAGTCTTTAGTTTTTCTCACGAATGTTGATCGTATGATGTGATAATGCCTTGTGCATGGTCAATGTAATAAAAAACAATGTGCAGTTTCATTTTACAGATAAGTATATTTATTATTAAAGTACTTTAAATTTTCATACTAACATTTCATACAGCCGTATCGTTTTTATAGTATTATGTGGTACATTTAACTGTATACAATTTGCATTTTAAGATTAAATATAATACTGAAGGATGGCGCCGGACCCTGGCGATCTGCCGAACTTAAATTGTAAAAGTGGATATTAATCAAAGTGCGCTTATCTGTGATGGAATATGTAACAGGTGACATCACTCAAAATGTGTTAAAATTAGCGAACGGGATTATAAAGCAATTAACAAAATAAAAACATCATATTGTGGTTATGTGGTAAAACATCAAAACGTTTTTTCTAACCTCAAAAAGAATGTTCTGCAAACTAATTTTTCTAGAAACACCCCCGAAAATTATTTCTGCGTACGCCCTTGGTGTAAGGAACCTAAACAATTAAGTATAGCAAAAATAATCATTAGACCGAAAAAGCAACAAACCAATCCTTCCAAAAAAGATATACAAACGAAAATAAACCCAACAAATGCCAAAGTAGCAATTAAACAAGTTAAATATATTAATCAAAGGAGAATTATAATAGAAACCACTACAAACTCTGCAACAACAAGATTAAAAAAGATACTAGATTAGAAACTAACGGAATAATATGACATACATATAACCGAAATGAAGAACCCGAAACTAGATTAAAGGAGTGCACAAAAGGTATGAAATGATTTATGTTAATTTTTATGACTTCTAATCGAGCCGATTTGTCGAATCCATTTGTATCTGAAACTATACCTATATGTTGTTACGAATATTAATACGCCACAAAAACATAACAAATACAATAGGCGACCATGCACATATATCCCTTGGGAATGAATGGCGCGTTTGAAATCATCCGACGAATCTTTTGCGTTTTAATCATATGGTCGCGCCGTGAAAGTACGATGACAACGCTTCTCCATGATAGCAATGACACTTTTAGCCTATAAGTCATATACAAGTTTTTCTTTGACAGCCAGTCGCGCCTCTCAATAGGCGCTCATACACACATGTTCTTTCCTTCAGGAAAGAACGGCGCGTTTAAAAGTAGCTGCTGACCTATATATGGTTCCAATATGCTGACCATATATAGCAAAGCGAACAGGCCATATATATGCAAAGCGTTTTAGTAGTTGGTCATGCTCTTCGATAATAGAATAGAGGTGATACCTTAACTTCCATATGCTATGTGACAAGAAATTTGCTCGCTGACTGACTTCGACGTTCTTGATTTGGCAACATCGATTACATTGCACCTGTGCGTAAGCATTGGTTAGTGAACCTTTGACATTTTTATCTGTTATTCCACATTCCATACATTCCAAATTATACCTGTTGTGTTATACCTTACGTGTTTATAAACATAAACGTAACAAATAATTATGTAGTTGTAGAGTTTACTTGTAGTGCGTGATTATTGTTGTATTTAGTGATTAAAATATTGTAATTATGACAGATAATATAGAGAAAGATGTTTGTAACATGCTAAAAGGTTTAGCACCATCAAGTACAGAATCTGAAATATGCGATTTTTCGTTAGAAGAGCAAAATGCTGCATTAGAATCTCAAGGTATTACACCACGGAGCGATACCAATAAGAATCCTGTGGTTGGTGAGACCGTTACCTATATTGTTGCTGCAGTAATCATAAATAATAATAATGAAGTTTTAATGATACAGGAGGCGAAAGCAACTTGTGCAGGGAAATGGTAAGGATATTACTTCGCAAATAAGTTTTCTTACTTTTTTACCGTTATTGTTGAAATTGAAATATACTTCTAATAGAAAAGCTAATAAAAAAATTATTTAAGTTACAAGTTGAATATAATGTAAGTAGAAAGATCTATTTCAAATTATAATAGAAAATAAAACTATAATTTGTATAATTTTAAATAATACAAGTTAGAGACACAACATTAGTTGTAATAAACTAAATAGTCACCAGATATGCAGACCGAAGACATTAGTAAGGCAATTGAATGAGATAAATGCACAGTCGTCCATTTTTGAAATTATAGAATATTTTGTGGAAATTCTAAAACTTAGTGGCTTTAAATCCTATTGGAATACTTTTAATGTACTTTAAGAGGCATTATTATTTAGTGGCATGGAAAAGTTAGTTATTTGTTAGCATGGAAATGTTTGCAATCTAAAAGTTGACCAATGATGAAAGCGAATGTTTTGAGAACGCATTGAGCAAACTACTTGTTTTTGAAAACGTTTCTGGACTAGGAATTTTTACCTGCAATGATAGAAACCTACTATTAAACACTGAGAAACCTATTTAAAGCAACTTTTAAAAACTGAGTTTCGGAATTTGAAAAACACATTTGTTGTCTGTTTCACATTGTTCATAATGACCGGTATTAGAAAGTTTACAACCAAACTGATTTCGCGATCAGAAGCGTATTCAATTGATGTGTTCAGAAGGTCGAAGAAAATTGGCTGCATATTTGAAGTTCGTTCTAACGTTTAGGCTGGGCAAAATTGTTTGGCAAGAGTTTTGCTTCAGTTTTTTAAAATAAATTTGGGTTAATTCTACTAGCTTATCTGCAACAGGTAGAACAGAGACTTGCTAACGGTGTGTGTGTTTTCTTGAGAACTGAATTGTCCCGTTCACACAGTTTAATTGGTGTACCAAAGGTGGAGTAAACTGCTTTTGAATTGATTTTTGCATTGATTTTTTCAAGAATCTAATTGCTTTATTAGAGAATCAATTATATTTTAAAATGCTCAACAATATTTTGTGATTTAAATATAGTATCACAAATCTTATTGTTTTTTGCATATTTTATTTATTTTCTTTTTATTTATCATATCTTTTTACGCTATAATTTTTTTTAATAGTGAATTTATAAATCAGTTATACAGTCATTGAATTGTACTAAACGAAAATCCATTGATTGCTATTAATTAATAAGTGCGAATGAAACATGTTGTAAGATCATCTTCAATAATAACGGTATTTCTCGTATTTTCTTTCGTTTATATAGTACAGTTAGATATTCTTTAGTAATCGAATAGACGATTCCAATTTGCAATTAAATTTTTATATCTATGTGTGTTAATTGTTTGAATCAGTCATTTAATTTACAATTAATACGTTCAAACATGTAAATGCTTGGCGGTCCTCTATTAACGTTTTTTTTATGTCAATGGCTAAATTATGTTAATTACGTAGCTATAGAATATGGATTATCTATTTATTACTTATTTGTATATTTAAAAAGTACAAGATAAATTCATGTTTTAAAAGTTCTGTTTAGAATATAATTTTTATTAAGATTAAGTTATAAATGTCAGATGTATTTATCGGACAGTTTACATGTAGCAGTATTTATTTATCAAGAGAATTGTTTTGCAGAAATTTGGTATATATGGAAAATAAATTTTCCTGTTCAACACATGGTGGGTTGATAATTATTTCTTATACTTATCATAGTTGAACTGTTAAATTATATTGACAATTATTTTATTTAATGTATAAAATTGTTGTAGACAGGTGACCAAAAATTGTACAATAAATGAAATTTATTTTTCATTACGAACGTTTTCGATATTTAAATATCATCTTCAGGTAAAATCGTTACAAAGAAACATTATTAAAAAACA
>WYDF02078768.1:0-11209 GCA_009867245.2 Adranes taylori | reverse complement strand
AAGCTAAATGCTGCTTTGTTAAAGGTATTTAATAGAAATCCAGGAGAATCAGAAAAAGATAAATATGACGTTCAAGTAGCTATCCTATTAAATAAAATTTATCATGTTTACTATAAGTTACTGTCAGACTTCAATATGGGCTCTACAATAATAAGTCTTGGATTAAAAAACCGGATAATTTCCGACGAAGATGCAAAGTTACTTAACGCCGGCTTTAGGCAAATGACTATAGATTATGTCGGTGACTTTAAAAAAGTCACACAAGCTATAAATGATTTTGCATAAATAATTATTATCCTTACGACTATACTTATGTACGAGTACAATGCTGTAATAAAATTATTGAATGTAATATATGTTTCATTTACCATTCTGGATTGGTTCCTGTAATTTGTTGTATAAGACGTATAAAAATTGTATTTTTTAGAAACTTTATCTTTAGCATTTCTTTTATAATACCCTATTTTGTTTTGTTTATATTAATATAGTTGTAACCAACCTGCTTCTAACCTTGTGCCTCAAATTTACCTCGCATTGATTAAACCCGATATAATTAATTTCGGGATTCCTTCAACAATTTTAGGCATCGAAACCAAAAATGAACCAATGAATGCAAATTTATTAAGGACGATGTTGATGAGAATGAGATATCCATTACTAAGTCCTCTTAATTATATGTCAATCAGATAAGTCAAGATTCCAACAGTATAAAAATAAAGACTAAAATTTAAATTAACGAAAAATAGAATAATCATCCGATTTTAACTAATCAGTACTCTTGTGGGGTAGAAAAAGTTGAAAGTATAAAAACTACAAAGCTGCGAGGGAAAATGTTTAGTTTTTGAATCATTATTAGGGTATTAGAATTTACGATTCTACTCACAAAGCCAATCAGGTCAAGAAAAAAAAATAATTATATAAACAATTAACAAGTTTGTTCGTTGAGAAATAATTTGAAATATATTCAACAAAAATGTCTATAGAGCAATAAATGAAAAAGTTACGGCCCAGCAGAAAGCGGGCGAGGATTTTCAAAAAATCCTCATTAACATGAAAAAGGATCCAACGTCAAGGAAGACGAGACAATATGTGGAAAGAAGAAGGAATAAAATAGATGAAGCTTGGGAAGTAATAGTAGCAACGATGAAGAACTGAAGCAAGCGGGAAAATCCACGAGAGGTTTTATGGAATTAGCAGAAATGGCTTACGATGAAATGATAAAGTACCTCGACAAAATTGAAGAAAATTTAAATAAACCTAAGAGAAATAGTGAGGGGTTGAAAAAAAAGTTGAGCAGTTAATGAAAGAGTTTTATGAAGAAACGGTGGAAATGTCGGAATCAACTGATAAAGAAATTGGGATTTATAAAAATGAAAAAACTAAACACTGAAGAATTATATACTGAATATCGGGTGGCCGTCAAACAAGCATAAAGAGTAGCGGAGGATGAAGAGAATATGGAGGTCGCTGCGATTTTAAAAGAAATCAAGATAGAGATACAACAAAAATCTGACGAGGTAATGAAGAAATTAGAAGATAGGTTAAAGGAGAAAGAAGGAGGTCAGGTGAAAGAAATTAACAATGCAAAGCTAGCGAAATTAACCATTGCAAGGTTCGATGGGAAATATGAGAATTGGACGTTCTATGATATATTTATAAGAACAATTCATGAGAGCACATATTTAAAGAACGCAGAAAAAATGAAATATTTAACACCGAACTTAGGTGGTGAACCAAAGAAACTTATTCAGCATATGCCTATAACCGATGCGAACTACAAAACGTGTTGGGACATATTACGGAGAAGATATAAAAGTAACAAGCTGATGATAGCCGTCTACGCATACAAAATTGTAGATCTTCCATCGGTGTAAATAGAGAATTCTGAACAACTGAAAGGGTTGCATGACACAACAGCGGAATATCTTGGAGTAATACGAAATTTAGGGGTAAAAATAGAAGATTGGGGACCATTTTTGGGGAGACTTATATGTAGAAAGTGGGATTCACCGACAAATAGATTATTCGAACAAGGGTTATCCGGAGTTTCAAGATATAATGGGCTTCCTGTAGAAAAAAATCCTATCACTATAGACAATATAGACAAGGAACACATGGAAATGTACCTTTTGCAATGGAAGTCATCAAATATCATATATGGAAAAGTTGTAGCGGAGGCAAAAGCTGTAAAAGCAAACGGAAAAAGCAAAACAATATTGCAGCCACTTTGGCTTGCCATCAGTAGAGTTAATTATATTAAAAAATATTACTGAAGACTCAATAAAACAATATACAATATATTGAGTTGTTTTTGTAAATACTTATGCCAATAAAGGTTTCTATTAGTAGTAGTAGTACTATTAGTATTACTGAAAACATGCCTCAGCGAAAGATTCAAGATGTGAATATAAATGTTAGGAAGAACGAGTATATTGCAGATCCGATGTTTTATACCGATCGATCTACTCCTAAGAGCGGACGACTTGGGAAAGTTTTTATTATGTGGTGTGAAGAGGTCAGATGGTCTAATTGGCCAAGAAACAGAATTTGGATGGATGTTGTCAGGGAACATCTTCAAGACAGTTCCTAGAAGACAAGTGACATCCTTGGTATCAGTAGTAGAAGAGAATGAGCAATTAACAACATTTTGGGAGACGGAGGAAATCAGCGGTGTAAGAGATATGGACGAGGAGGAAAGGAAATGTGAAGAGTTTTATGCATATACTACAACAAGAGCAGAGGATGGAAAAACACAGTACGGATACCGTTGAATGAAAATAATTTAGTATTAGGAGAATCTAAAAAAAGAGCCGCAGCTATACTTATACAACAGGAAAAAAGGTTGAAAAAAGACGATGAATTGAGAAATGCGTACATAGATTTCATGAGGGAATACGAAGATTTGGGGCATATAGAGAAGGTTGCAACGCCGGAAAAGGACTTAGGAAAATACTATATCTCACATCAAGAGGTTGATAGGCTGGAATCTTTGAAAACCACGGTTCGAATTGTTTATGATGCATCGTGCAAAACAAGCAATAATATAAGCTTAAAAAAACTATGTGGGTAGGACAGAGGATCCAACAACACTTACCAACGATATTACTAAGGTGGCGAATTGACAAAATAGCATTTTCAGCGGACGAGGAACGAATGTACCGACAGATTAAAATTCACCCACAAGATCAGGAATATCAGAGGATTCTATGGAGAGATAACTCGACGAAAATAATGCAAGAGTATAGACTGACAACGGTGATATACAGAACAGCAGCGGCACCATATTTAGCAGTTTGTACGTTACGTCAGTTAGCTACAGACGAAGAGGATAAGCATCCACTAGTAGCCAAAATAGCTAAGATAGATTTCTATGTAGATGACGTATTTTCTTGAGCAGATAGCATAGAACTTACTAAAGTTAATAACGTTAATGAAAACAGGGGGTTCTATCTGCGAAAATAGAGCAACAGGTAATTAGTAAAATTCCAGAATAATTAATCGACCCATCAACTAAACAAATAGGTGAGGAAGATATTAAACCATCATCAGGTGTCCTATGGCACCCAAAGGAAGACATATTCCAGTTTAAAGTCAGAATAAGCTAAGCAGAAAAAATTACTAAGAGATATATATTATCAGAAATAGCTAAGGTTTTTGATCCGTTAGGCTGGTTGTCACCGGTTGTAATCACGACAAAACTAATTATACAAGAGTTATGGAAATTAGGAAAGCGTGGGACGATCAGGTCAACAAAGATACGCCCAGAAGATTTATATAATACAAAGAAAGTCTAAGAAATATATAGGCGATAGAAATTCCAAAATGCATATATACGTCAAGGACATGACTAGAGCTTCATGGGTTTTGCGATGCAAGCGAGGTAGCGTTTGGTGCAGTGGTGTATGGAAAAGTCGTAAAAGATGGAGTAATAAACATATCCATATTACAAGTAAAATCTGAAGTGGATCCAACAAGGGAGAAACAAACTTTGCCACGATTAGAGCTATGTGGAGTAGTATTATTGGCAAAACTATTGGTTAAGCTAGAGGAAGCGCTGGACGTGCAGTGTTATGCTTGGCCAGATTCCATCATAGCATTGGGATGGATAAAAGCAGATCCAGCAAAATGGAAGACGTATGTCGCCAACAGGGTATCACAGATACGTAGAAACACTGAACCGAAACAGTGGAATCACATAAGAGCAAATGAACACCCAGCGGACCTAATTTCCAGAGGAATAAGTCCAGAAAAATTGAGTGATCAGGCTATGTGGTGAAAAGGTCCAAAATGGTTGGGCGAGGCAAAAGAACAGTGGAAAGAAATTTCTACTCCGGAAGTGGAATTAGAGAAGAATTTTCAAGTAAGAAAAATAGAGCCAGACGGCAAATGGAGCAGATTTTCTAGCCTAACGAGGATAGTCAGAGTAATTTCTTTATGAAAAAGGATTATCAATAAATTACGACGTGGAATTCTATAACCCCCGCAACTCCACACTTCGTTGGATTATGGGAGGCGGTTATGCCCTCAGTCAAGTGATATTAATTATACAGCAGTGATAACCCCAGGACATTTGTTAATCGGTGGAGTAATGGTAGCCCCACCAGATCCAATAAACACACCAATCCATCAGAATATAAGTCAAAGATGGAAACTGATACAGAAACAAAAGCAGGACTTTTGACAATCATGATCAAAAGAATATCTCAGCTCGTTGCAAAACAGGTACAAACGAAATTACACTAAACAAAATGTACAGGTTGGTACACTCGTTCTAATAGGATGATCACATTGAGCCGAGTAATTGGCCATTAGCAAGATTAGTGAAGTTCATCAAGGCAGGGATGGAAGAGTCAGAGTTGTATCCGTAAAATAATTCTGCTACCCACAGAATCGGATTATCAAGCAGAACAGCCTAAGGAAACAGTACGGAAGAGCTGCGCAATAAGCAGCGTAGCAATAACAGCAGAGGTCTCAATCAAAGAAAAATGGACATATTGGTACTCAAGAATTATTGTGATATTTACATTACTGAATATGGCTTTGGGAGTTAAAGGACGTTACACCATTCAGCACCCTCAGCATGATCAATACATTGAGTATTTAGGAGTGGTTCATATCAATAGAGGAGTATTAAGATTTGGAGTAGAATATTCAAGGGTGAAAATTGTGCGAGATAAAGCTACAGCCATAACATTAGTTAACCAATTTGAGCAAGTATGCGAAGCAGCAAGAAATTTTTCGTATGATGCGCAATGTGTACACCTAACACAACAAATCAAAGAGAAAAATAGCTACACCGAACCCGCTGGAAACAAAAGAGATAGTGATGAAAAAGGGGGGTATTAGGAAAGGAGTCTATTTTTGGCGTAAACGACGAGGTATACCATGATATTAATTTTTTAGACAAAAATCAACAACGATTAATGGATATCACGGCAAAGCAGTCAACAATTTTGATGTCAACTATTTCGACAGTAAATGAAACTGAACAAAGAATAGCAGAGAAAATAGAGAAGTTTCGAATAAAACTCAATCTAGGACTTAATACGATCAACAAAGTTCAGCGCTACAACAACATAATCAGGATAAATGAAGCAAACATTCACATATTACATGCTTATATCATTACCGATAACATAATCTCTGAAATATATAATCATTACAAAGGATTACCAGCGATGAAAGTCGGAACCCAAAATATATTTTCAGTATAATGCCTACAAGAATTTTTTAAACAATAAATTTAGCAAATGCAGCGTTGCCCAAGAAATTCCAAATAATAGAAATGACAAATTCTCCAACTGACTTCACCAATGAAGAATGTAAGATAGTGGTCTACGGATGTTTTAAAATAATCGATACAACAACATTAGAGCTCACTACAGTGACACCAATTCCAGTACGAATTGCAAAAAAGCATTTTGACGAAGTAGATTTAACCAAAAATATACTAGCATCTCATTACGATTCTCAGCAGTACTTCTAGATAAAGGATGGTGAATTCCAAAAGTGCACAAGTTGATACACATCTAAATATGTATGTGAACCGGAAATTATAAAATATATGGAAACGAATCCGAACTGTGCCATTGACGTAATATATAACCGACCTCAGCTGACTTTGTGTCCAGTAAAATTGTTAAACTAAGATTGACGATATGGACAAAACTAGTTATGACAAACACATGGATGTTCATCACAGGTAAAGCAGTAAATTTAGCGATTATCTGCAACGGCACTAGGATAGATGTCACAATTTGTCAAACTGGAATCATTCGAATAGATCAAGAATGTGTAATGACAACTGCACAATATACAATACCTCCACAAAGGAGTATAAACATACCCGTCATGAACACCTTTTCAGAATCAATGTCTCTTGACAATATGACCAGTAGTCAGTTAGCAGAGATAAGAGCCGAAGAACCGTTTAGGCAGTGCGGAGATGAATTACAATCGATTGAATCCCAGGAAGAAGCCTTAGAAACTAAATGTATACAAAATATTTATCTTACTATTGCAATTAACCATTATCAAGTTTAATGAATTTATTTACTTTCTTTTACATGTGTAATAAAACTGACAATATGTTTGTTCGCAGATGCCAAACGATAGAGATATTTGGGAATCTGTCAATTGTACAAATGTTCTTTAAACTTATACATGTTTTTACCTTTAGCAGATACCTGAATATTTAGACTTTTTATTTAAGCACGTTAATTAGTTTTAATTCGGTATATATATATATTCTAAATTTATTCTGATATAGCTGAAGTTGTATTTTTATAATTATTTCACCAACACGGTAATTTTGAAACTTTTTTGCAAATTCCCCTAGGATTTGACAACGTAGTTCACGGTGTCATTCTTTAGTATTTATTGATTTAGGTTTTATTTAAAGTGATTAATTATTTTTAATACTTATCTTCAATGAGATTGTTAAGGCATTTTCTTTTAATATTTTAAATTTACCTTAATGAACAAAATGAATTGAAACTGATCAATTCAATGTTTCAGTCGAATAACTAAATCTAACTAAATATTTTTTATCTCGTAAAACGGGTAATAAATTTAAACCAAATGAAGGCCTCTCTCAGCGAGCTGCAACTGAAGTAAACAAAAGTTTTACCTAGGTTGTACAGTTTTCTTTATATTTATATAGGTGTAACAAAACTGCTTCCACCATTGTGCCCCAAATTATCTGGCCCCAAATTATTGATTCAACTTCAAATAACTAATTTCGGAATGCTTTGAACAATTCAAAGCATCGAAACCCAAAACAAAGCAACAAATGTGAATTTGTTAAGGACGACGTTCCTTAGAGTGAGATATCCATTACTAACCAGGCTCAAGAAGTCAGTCAGATAAGGCAAAATTACTACGGAACTAAAAAAAGTATACTAACATGGAATGTCTTCCTAAAATTAGAGAAACAAAATAAGCATTCGACTTTATAATAATCATTGGATTAGAGAAGGAATAAGCCCATTAGTTAGAATGAACTTTTAGACAGAAACGAAAAGGATATAATATTAAAGACACCTAGGATCACAAGAAACACATGCAACGCAAGTCGCGTAAAATTAATTATTCTTTTGTGCATTGTTTTTATCAGGTGATTTGTCAAGCATTATCCAAAACGCGTCACAATGAAGTGAACCTGGTGATTTCCACGGTGAATTTATTCTAAATTAATTAATGAAAGGAACGCTGGAACTGCATGTAAAAATACAGCAATATTTGTCTTCTTTGATATTGAACGGGCATTTGAAACAATTAACAGCTGATGTTTAGTAGTTGCAAAGCTTAATATATACGGAATGAAAGATAAAGCATTTTCGAAACTATTTAAGGTAAATAGCAAAAACCAAGCAACTAAATATAAAAATCTGATATTTAGAAAACTTGAATCTTTATTTACATTACACATTAGTGGTGTACTTTTCTGTGGAAATATTCAAAAGTTCAAACTGTTCGTCGATGATATTCTGATAAACAGTAACATCATCACAAATTGGACTAAGGGCTTAAGCAAAGATCTTAATAATTAAAGTTAAATATTAAACGCAGAAAATAAAACTTATAATGAGTAATTCAGTTTACATAATGTTTATACAAAAATGAGGAATGAAAACTTCGAAAAGTAGATATGAAATACTGAAAATTATGAATTGATAATAACCCGAGGTTTGATAGTCACATCAACAAACTTGCTACTAAGCCGGCTAAGACTAAATACATAGACTCAATACGCCTAGGACTAAATACATAAATAAACAGCAAATTTGAATGTAGGTTTGCTCAATACGCCTAGGACTAAATACATAAGTAAACAGCAAATTTGTATGTAAGTTTGCTCAATTAGTGCTATATTAGTTTTACTTATACATATGAGAGAGTTAAATGTCTTATTCTACAAAACAATCCAAACAAAACAATTTTACCTAGGGTTTTGACTTTATGACGTTTCCTTTCTATCTGGCATACCATATACGTACCCTCTATAATATAGAGAATACTCTTGAAAATTTTTCAAATCCTTTCAAATTCCAAAAGTCCAAAATGGATTGTAATAAATGACGGTTCCTGTGTGATTGTATTCAAGGAATAGTTCCTGCTTAAAGACTACTCCTAAACTATTCTACCGATTAGAATGAAATTTGGTACTCAAGTGTATTTGAGTTGTTACCAGTCAAAATAGCGTTCTAATCTTATTTCCAAATTGAAGATGTCGGAAATTTTTAATTTTAACTTTATCAAAAAATGTTGTTGTTTTTCTAAGAGAGTGAAATTTTGAACACATACCGTGAGTTCTATCCAACATGCATCATATGAATAAATTTAATATAGAAAAAAACTACAATGTGATAGCACAGGATGTTATGGTCAATATGTCCAATGCAAGTAAGATTTTTATGCATAGACATACAAGTAATCTAGTATCCATTGTGGTATTTCTGATATTTATTACTGACTCTTGTCATAAATTGTTATATGTAATTATTATCTATGTATAAAATGCGTGTAAAAAAAGTGGATTTTCTATAGAAAATGGCAGCTCACTGGATATTCTTATAAAAATGCCGTATTCGCTAATTAAAAGAGAAGAAAATTTTCTATAACTCTGAAGGACTTAATGTGGAGAACTAGTGGATGTTCTGAAACGATCGGAATAATAATATTACAAGAACACAACGTTGACAACAAGTTGATAAGACAGGACGTTCAAATAATATGGTTGTATAGTCCCCTTAAAATTCTTTTGATGTAATTTGACACATCTTTTGTTTAACAAATTTAACATCTATTCCATGAAACGAAACATTAGCGAAATCTCTGAAACAATCATTTTCTTTTCACGCCTTATAAAGGCCAAATTTACTTGTTTATCTGAGCAGATCCTAATACATATAAATATTTATTGGCAAATGTAATATATTTGTCGGTTTGTGTAGATGTAACGTTTAAGAAACCTTTTAAATAAATAAAATGTTTCAAGTGCAATAGTGTTGAACATATACAGAAGGATTGCAAAAATAAAACGGCTTGTAGCTCATGCGCTGAAAAGCACACAAGAAAATACTGCAACAATGAGGAACTAATTTGTATTAACTGCATTCCAAAAAATAAGAATTACAACTTAAACATAAATACACAGGACCCGTCATGGAATAAGGAATGTAAATGTTACCAGTAAATAATTAACATACAGAAAGAAAACTGATTACAACAAAGATAGAGAGAAAAAAGAGATAGAGAAAGAGAGAGAGAGAGAGAGAGAGAGAGAGGGTGCAAACTTAAAAAGCTAAAGCTAAAAGCGATAAAAACATTACAAGAATTAATAGCAGAACAAAAATAGTATAAATTTCATGGGAAAAATCAGCAGTGAAGACTCTGAAAAAGCTACATTGTTTAATAGCTATTTTAGAACAGCATCGATAAAATTATGAAAAATGCGATGCCCGAAATAACAAATATTCATACACAAAGTGAAAGCTAATTTAACTTACAAGTAGGTGACAATGAATGAATGGAAAAAAGCAATTTAATAACAATTTAAAAGTAGTGAGTGAACAGATAGTGAACAGAAATGTGCTACTAAATAAATTAGAGCAATATGGATTTGTGGAGAAGACACTGTGTATATTTGTATGATGTGTATATTACTTGATTTGGTTATATATAGATTATTGACGACACATTGTAAATCAAGTATAATAAATATACGAATAAAAACAACTTCTGTTTTTTTGGTTTTACGTAGGAAGTGGAGAATCGGAGAATCTTCAAAAGAGGAAGGATGCCCGGTGCATCCAACAACTGAACAACTGTGGGATTTTTACCCACTAAACTCCACTCCCTGTTGGGATTGTATATTTTTGGGAGATTGGTGAGTTTTTTTATAGGAGGCTTTAGGATTTATCATCATCTTCTGCCTGGAACTGGTAATTAATGAAATGCTTTTAGAATTTTGGTAAGCTGATAGCTTGCAGATAAGATATATGCTGTAGCATTCGCTTTACAGCCAAGGGAATCTCAGCACCTTGGCCATAGCATGGTCAACTGATGAGGAAGTTTGGTTTAGTGGGATGAGCTGATTTGCTGGTGGTCTTGTCTTTATGTTCTTGCTTGACTGCGCAAGTCGGTGTTAGTTGACCTGAAATAGAAATTAAGGTTGTTGTGGAAGAGTGATTTTTATTATTTTATTATTATTTTTTATTTATTTTTTTTTTTTATTTTTTTTTGTCTTTTTGTTTTTTTTTTATAATAGAGGCGTAAGGATCATCTTAAGGACAGTGAGATTAATTCAAGGATATCTTGGAGATCCTCAGGAGGTTCCTGTATAGTTTGGATTATTCGAGCTGGCGAATGTGGGAAGGGTCTGCAAGGCAGTTTGCTGCGGTGGTGTCTGGCTTCCCAATCAGAACGAAGATTTTGATAGGCTATTGTGTTATTTTGGACGTCACGTCGAGTCGGATATTTAGACTGTAGGGGTTTTAGACGATCTGTGATGGGCTCAGCAGAGCAGTGTTCATATAGTAGGGCACTCGGAAATTGGAAGGGTAACCTGTGAATTTTACGACGTATTCTTCGTTCACATGTAGTCAGTTGGTGTGCTTGCGCGTTAGAAGGAGTAGAATATAGAACAGCTCTATAGTCTATCAGTGGCCTAATATAGGTTTTGTAAGTGTGATGTAGAGTTTTTGTA
>WYDF02078757.1:0-11209 GCA_009867245.2 Adranes taylori | reverse complement strand
ATAACAAGGTTAAAGTGGAACTGGGCTGGACATGTGGCAAGAACAACAGACAGACGATGGACAAAGCTGATCCTAGAATGGAGATCACGACAAGATGTCCTTCGAAACACAGGTCACCCCCTGTTTCGAACCAATGAGATTGAAAAACAATATTACTGAAAATTATGTAAACAGCAGTGTTGTTTTATATGAAGAAATATCTAATGCTAATGTCTCTAATGCGGCTAATCAGGCTAATGAGAGCGCGATCAAAGAAAAGTTCTGACCAAAGCCAAGTATGGCTCGTCGTAAAATTAAACCACCTACGCGTTTAGACTTGTAAGGGCTGATGGTGAGGATTGTAATGTATTAAATTAAGTGTGTATTACATTGTTTCTAATATAAACATGTCAGTTATATAACTCAAATTTTTTTATATTTGTGGTCAATGAAAGTTCTAGTAATAAATTTTCGATATATTATTTAACCATTGATCATCTGTGACTACTATTACGTATCTAAATAAAAATTATTTTATTTTATCTGAATCCAAAATATTTAACATTAAAATTGTAAAGCAACATCTATTTTAATTTCAAATTATTCCCAGATTTTATAAATAACATAATCTATTAGATTTTGTTTTTTTTTTTTGTAAAACATTAATACTTACTAATTTCAGTCAAGTTCCATTTTAAATATTTTTTGTATGTTGTTATATTACAAACTTTTCTCTGCACTAAAAGTTTTATATAATATTTATAACCTTATATGATACTAAATTCACATAACAGAGTCAACAATCATAAAACAAAATAATGTAACATCAAACACGTCATATACATTAAATATCATAATCATTATCATCAACTATACGTTCCTTTTCAACCGACAAGCTTAAACAAGAAGCGGAAAATAAAAAACAATTGCTCAGCTTTGTATAGAAGCAATCATTATCAAACCCGTGTACGTATTTACGGGCTGATAATAAAACGCAATCGCATCGGAAAAACAACAACGTTGGAACGCGCACTATTTCACTGATATATTTGTGCGTGCCGCACAAACAGTCGGCACAGAGTAAGCACATTTCGAAAGAACATACACGATTTCCACCGATAAGAAAATGTGCGCACACGAGACATCATGCTTATGCGCGTGTCCGTGAGTGATAGACAGAGAACGTAAAAGTTTTTCCGAAGGGACAAATTGTCTACGCTCTATAGTGGAATCGTTAGTAACACAATCACGTGTCAATATTTTTGTTTACACTTTTGAGTATGTTGATATTTATCTTAAATTAAACTGATTATTTCAACGTCTCAATGCAAATATTTGTATATGTGTCATAAACATTAATAAATATATTAAATGGAATTTCAAAAAAACACTTTCTCCAATTAAATACATATTGTGGTTACTCAGGAAATTTGCGATTACCTTTAACAAAATTTTTGCCAAACATAAAATAACTAGCTTCGGTTCACGAGCCCGCAAAACTCGCATCAACATTGTTAAATAAAAGTTGGATCGTATTTTAAGTTTGTAATATGACATTTTAAATACATAACTTAACCCTTTCAACGCGACTTTTCGCCAGTGAATATATTTCTGTATAATTGAACTAAATTTCCTGAAAAGGAGTAAGGATACATATTTATCACATTTCAGATTTTTTAGAACATACGGTTTTTGGGAAAAGGCCTTTGGACGCATATGTCCCTGCAGTAGCACAATTATTGATAAACTAGATGATAACCCATCGTAAAACGACTATCCATTACCAGCTCATATTTTATTTACCCAAATGAGTTGGGTTATTTGACCCCTACCGGCGTTCTTCGTAACCCAAAAGAGTTGGGTTATTTGACCACTGACGACTTTTTTCGTAACCCAAAAGACTTGTGTTATTTTCCCTCTACCCTACCTTAATTTTGCCATAACCCAAAGAAGTTGGGTTATTTGAACCCTACCTTTTTTTAACTCATAGAAGTTGGGTTATTTGACCTCTACTAACTTTTTTGTAACCTAAAAAACTTAGGGGTTATTTGGCTCCTACCGATGTTTTTCGTAACCCAAAGAAACTTGGGCTCAACTTGGGTTAAAAGCGTTCCAGACAGACGGACAGACAAAGCTAGAGGTTTATTTATATACTTGAATTCCTTTATTAATAGTAAGAAACTATATGCGTCTATCTTGAAATTTTTGGTTTTTTTTGGATTTTATTGCTTCACACAGAGAAAAGTAGAAAATTAAGTTATATAATATAATCTAACATAATAAAAAAATTTAAATGCACGCCACTGCTAGTATTGAATGTAAACTAAACGTGACACAATAAGTATCAAAAGAGATCCCGACAGACGGACAAAACTAAACGTTTATATATAAGTATATATCCCAACAATAAATAGTCAGATCTGAAATTTTGGTCTTCAAAAGGAGAAAATATTATTTATTTATTACGGTTTGGTCTAAAACAATCAATGCATATAGCTACTTGTCGTTTTCTACCGTTTGTATAAAGATTTTGGTTTTTTTTCAATTTTCCTAGACTGGCATCTTATGCATATGTTTCGCCGTCTTTTTCTATCAAAATATGATCTTCAACATTTTCGTAAAATTTGGGCATTCTTTGAAAACCTGCCCTGTCTTCTGGACCGTTTGTATAAAGATACTGATCATCCTTGACTAATCAAATCTTCGGCTACGTCTGCTACGAAATCGATAAATGGGATCTTTTTGCGAGTGAGTTCTTGGTATACAATATGCGAATTATGAACACAGCTCATTAGCAACCTAAAAATACTTTGGTCCACCATTTTGCACTTCTTCTATCTAAATCGTATAAACATATCATTGGAATATCCATATGTGGTTGATATCGTGGAAAAATTCCATGTTGAAATAAAACGACTCGTTTTTCGTCTAATCCACTTTAAAGAAATTTAACTTTCAGCTATACAGTAGCCATCTTCACAGGTAGTTACTACAAGAATATTGTTATTGATCTATGATAACTAAATTATGGTATAAAATAAAATGAAAGAGTAGATAACAAATTACTTACATTGTGTCGTTAGTAACTTTTACATCTTACGAAACTAAACATGACTAAATATTAGGTTATGTTGAATCTGTTATATAAAGCTGAATATAGATATATAAGTGACTTCAATGAAGTTAAGTAATATCAATGAAGTTGGATACATATATAAAGGTGAGTTATATATGACGTAAACTTAAATGAAACAATCTGCTTCTAATTTATAATAAAATTGAACTATTAATCTAGTGACAGATTATTAAAAAAATTCCTGTCCTAGAAAATTAATTTTATCATTCAAGTTTATGTATCCTTTGGTTTTAACTGATTGTGTGCTTTCTAAGAACTCCGCTAGGTTTAAACGTTTACCCTTATTCAGTCTGCCAGTGTAAAATTGAGAGAAATTGGGATTGCTCAAAAAAATGTTCAGTCTCATTAATATGTTTGGCGAAATTAGAGTTTTATTTGTTGTATTTGATTGAGTGTAGGTGTTCAATTGTACGGGTTGTAAATTTACGTCCTGTTTGGCCAATGTATTCTGCACATACCAACTTATGTACTCCAGTGTGTTCACCAATCGCAATCTCATCTTTGTTTCTAACTATTGCTGTCTTAAGATTTTTAGATGTGCCCCCCCCCCCCCCTTCCCATATATTTATTGTAGAAAATCATAGCTTCCGACCATTCTATATTTTATCAGTACCATCTTTCATTTGTCGAACTGTCGTATCAATAGTGGCATTGTGAAAATTAGTCGTAAGTAACACATCGTTTGTATCTTTCCATTTGATTGATAATATTCCTTCATCACATACTGTCATTTCACATTCACCTCTTTCCTTTAGTTTGCTTTGAAACTTGGGTATATTTTTACAACTTGTTATAAACGTTCCTACAGGTGGAAATTTTATGATATCCACCAGATTGTTGACGTAAAGAAACGGTCGAAACATAATGCAACGTTTGAACTCGCAATGGTGTTTACCAATTTTAGAACCACACGCTCGCCCAAGGTACCTTCAGTAACTTCAGCTTCCCGTCCTTTATATATGCTAATATCATAAACATGCCACGTTACTGCTTTGCATCTTGTCTAAAGCTTGATTCCTCTATTGACAAGTTTTAAGAGGAGGCACAGTTTCAGACTGGATCTCCTTTTGAATTTCGTCATTGATGTATCAATGGATTGAAACGTGCTATCAATACATATGCTTTGCTGGTACGGGATTAAATGACATTATCAAAGCTGAGAATAATTTTTATTCCTCCTGGTGATGACATGGGAATCTTTACGTTATTGAACTTTAGCAGGCGCAGATTTGTATAATAATTTATCTGCATTATGACACTCTTTGTAAACAGCTTATACAAAGATTCTAGCTTGGTGGAACGTCTGTTTAGTTTAGCCATAACCACTGTTTTATCCCGTTTAGTTTAGCCATAACCACTGTTTATTGAGGTAGTGACCTTTTAGGAGAAAATTTATCAATATTCCTGTGCCAAACAAATTTAGTATAGGTTGTTGATTGTTCTATCAGTGCAATTTATGCTTCCAAAGTCGTTGTTACTGCTATCATTTTCTATTTGGACATTGCCATCCACCTGGATATCTGCATCCCTTGAGGAGCGCGTGCAATATTCTTCCAAAGATATGGGATATCATAGTAACGATCTACCTCCATATCCGATAGATTAGCAACTGCATCCTCTAATTCTTTGTCGGATAGTGGTCGGTTCATCCTAAAATTATTTCACTATTGAAATTGAAATCGTCTGATAAAATACTGCTGGGAAAAGAACATCACACACTATAGCACTCAAGGGATATATAAGGCCAATACAACTAAAACGCTAAATAATGCATACAAGTCATTTTATTTTTATATAAACGTTAAATGCATCTACCTCTTTGTTATGTACCTGATCAGAAACACATATAGATTTTCACTAAAACAGCAATAGATCACTTCTGAACAGTGCCCTTATTTGTTTGAACATATACCAAACCTGAATAATTCAGGTTATTTTAACCTAACCAAGGTGTAGTTCTGATCTAAAACTACTGTTTAATCCCATCCCAATGTTTTAGAAATAAGTACTTTAAGTATCAGTAATTTTGAACATTCTCTGGGATCTGTATATCCCAGCAGTAATGAAAGGGTTAAAAATTAACGATTGCTTAAAATCTTACAGATAGTTTTATTCCAAATATAATCATTCCTAATGTATGCCCACATGATACAATGTCACTTCAAAGAGTGTCATAGACGAAAAAAGACTGGTAACCCCTGCAGTATACAGTGGATAGACAGAGCTACCTTAACGTCGAAAACGCACAATAGATATGACTGCTACTGTATGGGTTCTGGATTCCGCTTGACGATGAACGTTTCCTTATAGAGGCATCCGAATTCACTTATCAACAAGGATTAATGGAACTTATTCCACTAGACTGGATGTCGTTTTAGGAAAATTTGCTCCTCATAATAATTATTGCAAAAGTGAAACAGTATTTGTTCATTCTTAATTTTTCAACGAGGTTTAGCAATGCATTAGGCATAATATCCACGATGCCCTATGTGCATTATCTGCATTGAGTACTATAGCACTCACCGTCAAGCCTTTTAGACTGTGTTCTATGGGAGAGATAACATTGTTGCCATATGATTTAGCCTCCATTTCAATCCGTACTACGTATCTATCAGTCTTATAAATTTAGTTACATTCTGTGACATTACATTCTTATCACTTTCTAACTATCATTTCTCTTGTTGATTTCGTTTACTATGGAGCCCTGTTCCTTTCGCTGTCTACTTTCGATAACATGATTTATCGAGTAAAGCCTGCTACTGCCTCCAAGACCTTCTGACTTTCCCAAGCTTTAGAAACGAAAACAGTGTGGTAAGTATCGTCTACAGAGGCCTTTTAGTGATTACAGGTAGCTGTGTTCCATTTCCCTATTCTATGTCAATATGAGCTGAAGCTTCCGTGTATTGTTAGAATTTGTGAAAGATACTAGTCTACCTCCATGTGCTGTCTCTCGACCCATGGTATCATCTTCTTGCCCAAGACCTTTTAGGGCTGTTGCACCATTCATCTTGCCATGCTGATAAGTTCGTTTGTCGGGTGTCCGCCGATGGCATTTTACTATATCCACCGATTTAAATAAACGAGTTTTCTTCTCAGCTTCTAAATTTAATGGTGCTACTGCCACTATCACGTACAGAGCTTCACAAGATTCCGTCTTATAGCTGATGCTGACCACTATAAGTTCAATCCTCTAGCCTTCGTTAGAATGTCGTTTACTGTTTTCAATTGGATGGCATTATTTGCCTAGGTCGGTCTAGTAAAGCAAATTTCTTCTGTTAGTTGTTGGTCTTCCACTGTTTGGCATTTTTTTTAATTGGATGCGGCATAGCCCATGTGAAATTGTGAGATCTTACCGGAAATGGGAGCAGATGGGGAGCATTTACTGCTACAACTTCTGCAAATGGGGTGGAATCTTAAAAAGATTCCAAAGGATTGGCAACTTTCTATCAAAATTCCAATTTTTAAGAAAGGCGACAACGGAGAGTGCGTTAATGGCCGAGGAATATCGTTGCTCATTGTGCCGAGGTAAGTTTTCTCACGTATTGTGGAGATGCTTATTACAGCATAGGTAGACCACCAGTTGGAAGAAGCACAATGCGTATTTAGAAGTCGACGTAGCACTCAAACTTTAATCTTTGCAATGAGGAAAATCAGTGAAAAGGTTCTCGAATACAACGAAGATGCACATGTCTGCTACCTGAACCTGGAAAACGCCTTCGATAGGATCCCATGGAGAGAAATATGGCGAGTATTCCACAAACGCAAAGTGAAAGGCAGTCTTGTCAGGACCATCAAGAGTTTATATCAAAACTACAGAAACCAGGTGCGAAGAGCTGGAGCAACCTTAGCAGAATTTAACACGTGGGTGTGAGGCAGGGAGACATTATATCCCCTTTCCTCTTCATTATCATACTCATGGACGGTATCCTCAAGGGCTGTAACGACATAGTCCGGGGCTTTACTATGGGGAACTGGAGAATGAAACCTATTGTAATATCCTATTGGAAGATGACCTTTGCCGATGATGTGGAACTATTAGCGAAGAAGCCAAGGAACTTGCAATATAACCTAAAGATCTGGGATGAAGAAATGAGTGCTAGAAACATGGTGATCAGCTCACTGAAGGCGAAGTATATGGTGATCTCTCGACACCCGAAGCAGCACACTATACAACTAAGAGGACAAGTCCTAGAACAAGTAGACTCCTTTCAAGTACCGTGGCGCTACCATATCCCGGGGCGGAAATTGAACCAGAAGTCAATAATAAAACACCGGCGTCAGAGAGGCTGTTTCAAGCAATCCTACTCTGACATATAGCGCAGAGTCTTGGGCACTACCAAGTTGATCCTTGGGCACTACCAAGTTGACCAAGTTGACCAAGTTGACATCCGGGTAAGATACAAGATGCTGAGATGAGGTACCTACTGAAAGTGGCGAGGAAGACTAGATTGGACATAGTGAGAAATCAGACTATTTGGAACACCCTGAATGAAAAACTCCTCAGTGTGAGAATAAAAAAGATGCAACTTCGACGGTTGAGCCATGTAGGACGAATGCCAGAAAACAGGTACCCAAGAATGCTCTCATCAAAACCTCTACAAGGTAAAAGGTAGAAGAGGACAACAAAGTAAATAAGTAAGGTGATTAACTAATAAAAAAGCTTCATACGGTGATGAGTGATTATATTTCACTGGCAGACTGACTAGTTTGAATTCAACCTTGTGGTCTATTTCCCTCTAGCTATTTCTAAATACTTGAAAAGGTCAACAAAGGTATCTGTAGTATTGAACTATGAATATCGCGATTTTCTCTATGTTTAAAAGCCAATAAAATTGGAATGAAGTACTCGATGTAGCTCAAGAAATTAATCAAGACAAGGAGAAATTCTAAGCTCTAGAACTGAAGCACAAAAGACGTGCGATGATATCCACGAACTTTTTATTTGTTTATTGTTTGTTTAAATTAGGGAGAAAGTCGTTTCGATCAGGAGTGGAACACACAATAAAGTTACTGGTGAAAAATCTATATACACATTTATGAATACATTCTCCGACCCTCCGGAAATTACACCAACGCAGTTTCAGTACAGTTAAAAGAATCGTAAATGAAAGGGTTTAGTGGACAGTGTCTAGTAGAATCAGCCTTGCAATCTCTCATGTTCTTTTTGATTTGCATAAAATGTGGATAAAAATTAGGTGCTTTAAGATGATATTCCTTTTTATTTTTTCTAATATCATAGTAATTTAATAGTTTTTACTATATTTATTTTTGTTTATAACTTTATAAAAATTCTTTTCATGTTCATTTTAACTATTGGTTTTAATCGGCACTGATATCCTAGCCAAATAAAAGATGCAATTCTTTCAGATATAAGATATAATGAACAACAACTGCAGCAAGTAGCAGGAGAAAAACAATTAAAAATACTTGAATGCATAAGGCGCTGTTTGATCAATTCTTTTGACGCATTAATTCGGGAATAGCCTAAATCAGAACTGGGACAAACTTTTCGGATGAAGGGTCAAATTCAAGAATTCAAAATGAGCGGCGGACTTTAGATACTCTACTTATTAATCACGAAAAAGAAATATTACAAAAACAAATTAAAACAATTTAAATGTCTAACATTTATCCTGTCTGCGTAATTTAAAGTATACATAATTTATAATATAAAGTCTATACTGCCTACGTAAATTTAAAAGTTTAAAGATCTTCTTCGTTTCAACCACAATATCAATTTCAATTTGGCTTGTTGAGTAAAAATACTTTTAAGAAGGTAAAGATAGAGCTTCGAATATACTTTTTGTCCAGCTGCAGAAGAACCCAACTCAGACCAAAATTTATGAATATAAAATTCAGAAAACATGATGATTCCACTGCCAAAAGTTTGTACATTATGGTTAAAACTAGAAATTAAAAATGCATATACATTACGAGATGACATATGCAATCAGCTGACAATACTTCATTTGGGCATTTCGAATTCTTTGAATGGACTGCAGTGGAATCAAACCGATCAACATTGTGGACTACTAATATTCAATTCTACGTCCCCAAAAAGGACCCAAATGAATATTTTGAATTTAAATAACACCAATAATCTTGTTTTCAGAATTTACAGAAACCTCACCCATACAGATCATTTCATAGACTATACATCTGTTCATTCCTTCCAACACAAACTAGCCTTCTTCAATTCCATGTTTCATAGATTAGTTTTAATCACACTTTCTAACAACGCTTTCGCATCCAAACTAAAAATCATCATGCAGGTCGCCTCAACGAATCATTATCCAATCAACCTCATAAAAAATTCTTTATAGTTAACAGGAGCGGAGTTTACCACCTTCAGTGAGAATGTGGCTGCAACTATATACGTCAGACCGGGAGGTTCTTCCGAAAACGTGTCCAGGACCATTTATCCTGTCTACGTAATTTAAAGTTTTCATCCAATTTTGTAAACCATTTATTAGATTCAGGTCATGACTATAATGATAACTGTTTCACCCCGCTACATTTTTATAAAAACGGGCAAAATCTCGACATAACGGAATCTTTTGAACTAACCAGTTCTATCAAAACCGGCGCGCACAAAAACTTAAATAACCACATATCGTTTGTCGATAGCGACGCAAGCCTACATACTCCATACTTCGCACTCAAAACATTCTTTGTTTCTCCTCACAACTCACAATATAACAAACAACCTTTCTTTTCATACAAACCATTAATATAATTTAAATTCACACATCTATATATCATATTGTGTAAGAAAGTACCTGTAAGGGGCTCTTGGTTCACGCCCATTTTAAGCGTTTCAGCGTTCTGCATATTATTTTCACCAACTTTACTTTGACATTTCATTTGATCAGTTGATCTTTTGATCAATTCTCATCCTCAAGTTTTCGCAAATTTGATCTCGAATTTTCTTCAACGCTCCAACATTTTCCCAGTCAAACTTGTTGCTCCTTTAGTTGTTACGCTTACCATCTCGTTCCATTTTAAATTATGTTAAACAATGTTCAACTTTTTCAATTATATCACCCTTGATGTTTGGTTTTTAAGATATTCCACTGAAAGAAGCTCTTCATATATTTAAAATTTAGAGTTACAAGCACGTATGAAAATTAATAACAATACGGTATCCTTTTGATCGTTACTTTCGCCGAGAACTTTACAGTACCATGTTATCGATTTTAATATTGATTTCATTTGCTCATATCTTTATCGATAACTACAATTCTTCTTACTACGGTTCACGGAGATAAGCTTATTTCCTCAAATTCGTGTTTAATATCAGGGCACATAATTCCATAAGCTTCAATAATATATTCTTTACAATAGTTTCCATCAGAAAATGGTTTGTTGCTTTTTGCAAATTTGCAATAACAAAACGTACCTCTGTAGTAGCTTAGTAACTTCTTCTTCATTATTTTGCCGGATGAACACATTTTGTTGACTGATTAAATTTTTAATCAATCCATCATCTTTTATTTTATTTTCTTCTTACGTTAAATTTGAACCATATTCGTTGCGATTGTACTCTTTTATCAAAAATATCATTCTCGCGGAAAATAAGACAAACAGCTATTTTATTTACCTTAGCAAAAAATATTTTGTTTTCCACCCTTCACTGAACATGCGATGCTCATTGACAATTTTACGTTTTTTATTCACTTTATGAAGAGGTATAAATATTGTTTGTATCACTATTAACGCGACGACAACCACCAAATTCAACGTAAAATGAACAACTGCATAATGACCGTGTAGGCATTTGATCGACTTGACGCCTCAGAAGTCTAAACTTCCGCTGAATTGCGTATGCTCAAGCGACGCAAGATAATTTTTACATACGAGTTATTTCTATTTTCAGTACAGTTGCGTGTACAATGCAAAAGCGCAGCTCTGATTGGTTGTGCTATCATTGATGCGTGCTTATATATTGTGAAAAACAAATGTTGAACAGAAATCGACGTACCGCAGTGATAAAGTGCGGGAGTCGCGCATAATTAAGAGCATAATTAAATAAAATGCTCTTGTCCAGTTTCATATAATATCAAATGAAAATCATCGGTAGTTGGACATCAGATT